>JAODLD010000038.1:6955267-6967174 GCA_026781065.1 Mormyrops boulengeri
CCCCCCCCCCCCCCCCCCCCCCCCCCCCCCCCCCCCCCCGCGGCACGTGTCATGTGGATGTCCTCTGGGCTTTCCCGTGTTCTCCTGCAGTCCAGCAATATGCAGTTCGCTAACCGACGTGTTTGGATTGCCTGTAGTGTGTTTGCATGCGCCCTCTGGTGGACTGGCATTCCGTCAAGGGTGTTCCCATACCGATGCTGCCTGGAATAGGCTCCGCCCCCAATGACCTTATCCACGGTAATTAGGAGATGGATGGATGAGTACAGACTCTAAAGAATTTTAAATTATATACAAAAATTTTAAGTAATATCAGACTTATAAAGTACAGGGGCCGCCCCTACCTCCAGTCCTTGTCATATTTGGGCTTCAATATTTTTAACAACCTCAGCATCACATTTCTTTAAAAATCTATAGCAGACGCATAAAACCAGCCCCGTTGCACTGATTGCTTGGACTTTTCCCCCTCCTTAAGTCATTGCTCCCCCAGGAGGGGTGCTGCTGATCCTGCTTGGGTCCACCTCCCTCTATGCAGACGCCCTTCAGAACCCAAGACTGCCAGAAGGTTTCAGTTGGTTGGTTCTAGAGAGCCTTACTGTTCCTACTGTATCGTGTGCCTGATTTCCTAACTTGCATAGAAGCAAAAGCCTGTCAAGGCAAAATATTAGGCTTGTTTTGTTTGCACCATTTAATTTGCACCATTACATGAAGGTCCAGGGCTGGAATCTGAGGAGTGCATTCCTCTCACCTTCCTGTCGCTCTGAAACTTCCTTTTAATCAAGCAGTGCTTGCACAGGGATAAGCTGAACCTCCTATCAGCTGGGCGACTGCCGGAGTGACAGACAGTCGATAGTCGGCCACAAAGCGGCCATTGTGCAGTGATCTGTGAGCGGTATTTAAAGGGGGTTCATAGAACATGCACTGTTCACCCATAATGGTTTACAGACCTCCTTTGGAGAACTCGCATGTTCTGTCACTTAAAAGTGCCTTTAGGCCAATCTGTGTTTCTGCTTTGAAATTAGGAAATCACGGATGCTGTATACTATGTGCCTTACTGTGTGAATGGTGTCACATTTTGGTTCACTTTTTAGCCCTCTTGTTTTTCCATTTAAAGATATTGCAACATGGAACGGCCTTTTAATTCTGTGTTAAACATGGCACCTTGTCTCTGGAGAATAAGAAATAAAGCGAATCCTCTTGTTATCAGCCCGTCACCCTGTGTCACACTCTCATGTTGTCTGTGGGTTCATTACGCGGTACTGCAGTAACCTCGGGCAAAAAAAAAATCCATGGAAGATGGTTAGTGTGGGCTTACTAGATCAGACTGTTTTTGAAAAAAGGTATGTGATTAATAGGCTCTGTGTGCCCTTTAACTATAGACTTTGCATTATAGTCTGCAGTCTTGTTATTGCCAAATATTCTCAGCAAATTCAGCAAAGCACAGTGGAATGAAACGTGTGTCTAGGAATATACAAACATCTAAGAATATACAAACATCCTATAAGATCAGTATGTTTTACATCTTGGTAACTTGCGTATTAGTCTTGAGCATTACTTTTATCTTTCAGTAAGGTTACATTAAATGGTTGTTTTTTTGTAGTCAGAAAAGTCTGACATCTTTTTAAGAATCTGGACTACTGTACCACATACTCCACATACTTTTTCTTTTCCTTAAGTAAAGCCATACATACCGTATTGAAAAAGCGAGTCTGTTTCCTGTCACATTAGAGTGTCAAATGGACCGCATCTGTGAACCGTCCAGCAGTGTTTCGAGACTCGGGGAAAGGGAGCTGTCGTCCTTGATCAGAATACTAAATGTGCTAGGTGAAAAGTAGTATGCATTCAAAAAGATTTCCATGTGCTACAGTGTCGATTTGAGGGAAAACTCCTGTGTAAGAGACAAAGAAAACATTTGAGGTTTAATTGAGCTCAGGCCTGCTGCTGACAGGAGTTCCTCCAGCCTCCACACCACCTGCATGCTCACAGCCGTGAGGACCAGCGACAGTGCTTAGCACCACTCAAACCACACATTTGGATGGGGCCCCCTGTTGGCCACAAACAGTTTCTACGCTATTAAATAATTGCATGATTAAAACAATAATTAAATAATTGAAGGTTGAATTAGCAGAGCAATAGCACAGCTGTGCATAAAATATAGAAATCCACACAATGAGATGGACGGGAGACATATCCTGGTTCAAAAGAGGACAGAAATTCTTGGTGCGCTTCTCACTGAATCATCTGTGACCAGGACAGCAAGTTTTTGTGGTGCATCGAGAGCCATTTAGCAAGCAAGTCCACTCTCTCCTGTTTTCAGTAATGTTAGCATGCCCAGGGGGCTTGGGCGGCCAGTTGACCGTGGACCCCCAGAAGTTTTTTTTCTCCTTACTTTTTTGACTCCTCTCCTCCGTTGTCTTCTGGCTTTAATTTCTTTTCTTCCTTTTTCCCGTTCTGTATTTCTCTCTAAGGATGTTTCATGTATCACAACACATCCATGTAAAGCACTTTGGGATGACTATTGTGAAAGGCGCTATATAAAAATTAAATGAATTGAATTGAACCTCGACTTTCCTGTTTCCACAGGGTCAATATTCATGGTCAGACTGCTATAGCCAAACCTTTGGTCATTCGTGCGAATGCCAAACGTTCGGTTTCAATGGTTCAGCCAATGTTTCAAACATTGTATCCTGAAGGTGGTGCCGTATAGCAGATTGATAATACACTGTTCTAGTTTGATGAACGTGAAGTTGAACATCTCCCATGGCCTGCGCAGTCACCAGATCGAAATATTATTGAGCCACGTTGGGGTGTTTTGGAAGAGCGAGTCAGGAAACATTTTCCTGCACCAGCATCACATAGTGACCTGGCCACTGTTCTGCAAGAGGAACGGCTCAAAATCCCTCTGGCCACTGTGCAGGACTTGTATCTGTCATTCCCAAGATGAATTGATGCTGTATTGGCCACAAAAAGAGGCCCTACACCATACTAATAAATTACTGTGGTCAAAAACCAGGTGTTTTGGTTTCATTGTCCAACCCCTGTAATTGTGACTTTTTAAGAGAGGCCCTAGAAACGAGAAACCTACCCCAGGCAGGGATGTCAGGATGGCAATCCTCAAAGACTGGGAAAAGTGGTAGTTAAGCTAATAATGGGTGTTGAGTGATAGAAAATGAGTTCCATGTTAAGATTGATCAGGGTGCAGCTGGTTGAGTGGTGTTTATCGTATTTGCTAGAGTCAGGGAGGAAACCGCAAAAAATGCCCATGGTCGGTGTCATCGCATAACAAAGTGAGGAGGGATTCTGGCTGGCCCTGTTGATCGCCCCCCGGGTGACATAGCTAATTATGAAGCCAACCGGTCTGACCGAAGAAATTAAGAAAACTCATTATGTTGTGAGGGGAGTTCTCATGCAAATAAAAAAAAGTTTCACTCATTCAAATTTTAGTCGAAAACTTTTTATACATTTGATACCATTGATTTACATGTCTTTGATTTTTTTTTAACATATGGACAATAAAATATTTAGCCATTTAAACTTTTGAAATGTTGGGTCTTAAGCATAATGCTGCATCAGAAGTCACATTCCCATAATAACGGGCACGTCTAAGGTGCAACGTTGTCCACAGACTTTAATACTCCTTTTTTTATTAGGTGGGTAATGTTTACCACACACCAAAACTACCCATGTATCACTTATCCTGTACAGGGTTATGGACTCAACCAACTGTCAGAGATTCCTTACTAGCATAAGACAATTAATGAAAGACTTGGCTGACTGCTTCTCCTCCTATGATCTTTAGTTAGTTCCCAAAGGTCACTTTCTTGTCACTGTTGCCTGTGGGGCAGAGGAATGATTTGTAACCTTAACCCGAACGACAGAGGTAACTTAAATGTCAGGCTCACCTGAGCTGTTATGCTGATAACACCAGCCTCAAAACCATTCCCTGAGGGTGAGGGTTGAAAACTAGAAACAAATGCAATTGCTTTTTTCTGGAAATAAAATGCATGGTTGGTTATGACAGGAAGTAGGGTTGGGGTTCGATGGATGAAGACCCAGAGTTATATGCTGAGAAAAATGTTTGGCGTACAGTAAGGGTCAGCGTGTCAAAAATAAAAATATTTCTATAACTACTTTACTTCTGCATTTAGCCATGAGGGCAGACTTCAAAACTGTGTGGAATTACCAGAAATATGAATGAAATATAATTGCTTTGACTCATATTCTTTGCTTTGAAATGACTTCCTGACTAGTCAATATAAGGTATATGAAAAGTAGGTATTGGAATATTGCTTCAGCTGATGCATTTGTCCGGAGATGGTGGCTACAGAGAATGTAACTGAAAAAAATCAGGCTGTTCTAAATTAATATTAGGTCAGTAGTCAGAAGCTGTGAGACTTCAATTGTGTTTCTGTTTTTTTGGGGCACCAGAGGCTTTGGACCTGTCTGCTAAAGCAGGTTGTGTGGCCACAACGGGACACGATGATGCAGGAATGGAGGAGATGGTGTGTGGAGAGAAGGTGTGTGGAGCCTTGGGGCTTTTGGTGGTCTTTATAAACCTACTTAAGGAGCTGACTTCATTTCTTTGTGACGGTCTGAGTGCTTCCCTCCTGCATTGTCGTCACTGAATTCAATTAGGCTGCGCATCAAAAGCAGAATGCAGCCATTTTCTATCCCCTGAGGCACAAAAGCAAGCCTTGAAAAACAATCCGAAACGGACTTAAGGAACAATTTCTCCCAAATTGAAGTTCCTAGATGTCACACACAAAATCAGACATTTGTATGAGTTTTTTTTTCAAGAAATGGGAACCCATGCATACAAAATAACAACAAAGCAATGCTTTAAAGAGCAAAACTGGCGATGCTGCAGTATGTCTCTGGATGTAAAATCAAGCAATAAAGACAAACCATTTGTGGAATATAGAATCTGTTACAGCTGCATGCATTGGAATCTTTGCTGACCATCGCCCATGGAAAGGACTCTGTTAATAAAGGCAGGTTTATGAGGCAGTCTGCGCTGCTTTTCTATGACTGACCCTTTTCCTTTTGGGAATAGAGAATGAGAAATGCCTCTCTCAGTCATCCTTACCATCTGACCTTTGCTGTGAATTCCACCGCTGCCGGCCAACGTCTCCACACCTACAGTGACAAACTCGTCCCTCTGGTGAGCAGTGAAGCTCTACGTATGAATTCATTTTCTCATGGCTGGGGTTCCTAACAGAATAATATAGGAATAAATTGTCCTTGACTAGCCCAAGGTTCCCTCCCCCAGGACTGACACAGTGTCACAATCACACCGTGAATGATTTGCTTGTCCTGCATAAGTGGTTCCGACACTTGATAAAGGGGGTGATCTCAATGACAGAGCATCTGTGGATCCAAGTTCAAATCCCAAATGCATTATACTTAACATTAATCACTTCAGGAAATACCAGCTGTCATATTGATAACAGTAACAATTCTGATGCAAATTTGTTCAAACAACAGAGAAAGTTGTCTGAAAAGGTCACTAATGGAACACAACCAAGCAACAACCAAAGCACATTATAGCTAATGTTTAAATGCAAATGCGGCATTCAAAACCTGTTATAAACTCACGACTACAGCAACCGAAAAACCAGAAGCACAGTTGGACTACGTTTTTTTTTTCCCTTAACACGATTGTTATCCAGGATTAACTTCTTTGTATGTCTGTGGTAACAAGTCCATCCATTGATGTGTGTGGTTTCCTAAAATAAACACCTTCACAAAGAGATGGAAAGGAGCATAGTGGTTAAGATTGTGATTTCAGGGTATATCTATCGTGAGGTGTTCTGTTTTTGTGTCTGATGTTTAACCTGAATTAGTTTGAACACACTTGCGACATTTTGTATAGAAAATCATCTTAAAATCGAAACACCATGCAATTAAACTTTTTAATTTTAAGGTTAGCCTTCTCACCACAGCATGGGCTTTGCCACCATCAAATCCCCCTCACATTTCAGAATTATTCATTTGGACCCCCCTCCCCCCTTTAACATTTAACCCCTCCCACAAATGCTTCCGACGCCTCTGCACCACAGTAAAACTCAAAAGGACCCTTTAATAGGGCATAATACCAATCACCAGACACAATGAAGTTATGTTTCCCAAATTTCTTTATAATGATAAACACAACAAAGCCATGAAACCTTCATTTACAAATGATCAAAGAGCTAAGTAACAACTGAGAGATTAACGCTGCTTAGGACGTCATGGCGGCAGGCTTGTTCGTTACGCGCTTTGATAATAAAAACGCGACTCCCAAGCTGGAGTTTTGACGTGCTTCTTATGATAACAGATTGTTGGCAATAGGATTAAACAAATCTCTAAATGCACAGATTACAAACCTTTTTAATCCCCACTCAGGCAACTAAGCTGTACTAAATCTGACGGACACCAATGGCTTTCATTTGCTGTGTGGTATGGAAAAATCTCACTTATACGGGATGCACTGAGCGGTCTGTTTTATTAGGCACACCCGATTGGTCATACAAACCGGCTGCTCCCAATAGCTGAGAATCACATGTGTCTGAAACTGAATATATACAGCGCACAGACGGGGTTAAAGGGCTCACTTACTCACTGAGCGTGATGGGGGAACGAAGCGATTTTCGGTGTGGCGTTTATCCAGCATTTCAGAAACAGCCACCTTCCTGGGATTTTCACATAGTCACATGTTTAGTGTATATACAGAGAACGGTGAAATAATAATAATAATAATAATAATAATAATAATAATAATTATTATTATTATAACGATAATTGTAATAACTAATTATTATAATTAATAATCCACAGATAGAATTCACAAGTTACACGTCTGTTATTTATTTCATTTATTGTTTGTTCGGTTGAAAACAAATTCTCCATACCCATAAGTATCATTGGTTTACCATTTATTTTAGCACAGGCTTTTATCCCAAGCGACGTTATTTTTTAAGACAGCAGGGTCAGACAGTCCTTCGGGCAATTGGGGGTTAAGAGTTTTGCTCAAGGGTGAAATCGGCCAGAGAAACCTTCCAATCAAAGGCACAGTATATTACCTGGCTGAGCCAAACACCGTCCCTCAAAAGCAGAAAAGCCTAAGGCACTGCTGGGATTCGAACCCAGGATCTCCTGTTTACTAGACAGGCGCTTTAACCAACTAAGCCACAGCGCCACCTTCTGCAACCAACACAACGTAGTCTTTGCTAACCTGCTTACCTCCGCTGCGGATTAACTTGCTCCATGAATATAAAAGTAACTTGTTGGGGAGTACCTACTTGCATGTAACTGCGTTTCGTAATGAAATTACAAAATAAATGAGATTGTAATTCATTACGGTTAGTAACAAAATATACGTTATTGTGTTACATTTACAGTGATTTACTAATCAAAATGTTGGTGATTACAAAGGGGGTTGCATCTGAATATACCCTTTTCGGTAAAAAGCATCCCTGCGGAAAAACAGCTTAACACCAACTAACACAGGTAGCTAGTTTTAGCAGGTCTAAGATGGTCTCTGCTGGTCATGTCCCAGCTCTTGGTGCTCCTTAATGGTTTAGCTGGGTGGGTCACCAGCTGGTCATGCTGGCGTGGCCAGCCTATTAAGGTAGTCATGCTGTTATTACCAGCTAAACCAGCTAGAATGACCATTTTAAGCCGGTATGACCAGTTAAACCGTCAAACTGTCATGTAAAACATAGCTTAAGCTGGTCAACCAGCTTTAACGGTTCAAACAGTTTTTTTCAGCAGGATAACATTCATTTTACTGCTTTGCATCTTTTCACCGTGCAGAAATGCCGCCTTTCGGCGTATTTCCAGACAGTGCGGGTCAGCACGGCCAATGGGACTTTTCAGCTTTATTCCCCAGTTTAAAACATTTGTTAGAAAAGTAATCAAAAGGTACTCAAATATAAGTTACATAACTTTAATGAAGTAATCACAAACAAACGCACAACTAATCAACATTTTTAACAGGGTAACTAATGATCTGTAACCTATTACATTTCAACTGATTACATTCAACCAATCTGCTTTGTGGAACTCCCGTTTATCCAGTTAATCCTATTAACTAGATGGCCGCAAAACATTTCTTATAGTTGACTTAGGGTTAACCAAGTGTAACAGTTTGCTATAGTAGCCTAACCGCTTTGATGTTTTTGCAACACACCTCCTTTTCCTTTGCTCACTTTGTATATTTTATTGAATGAGTTTGTTTAAACAAGCTCTACCATATTTAGTCAATTTTAATAAACTGTTTCACTGTGTGAAATGCCAAAACTGTGCGACTATTACCAAACAAAGGCAAACATTTTTAAGAGCCACTAACTGTTTCAATATTTTGTATCTGTAGCTGTGTTAATGACTAATTAAATACAGGCGTGACTGATTAGCTACCAGCCAGTTTCTGTGTCTGTGTATAACGTTTGCTGTGATGAACCGAGTCGCAGGTGTGTTATTTTCCATCCATGCACTACTGCAGCGTTTAGACCTTCTCATGGGAAATGATCAGAAGCGCAATGAAAATATGTGTGCACTAAATTTAATATAAACCCCATGCAACGTTTTTAGTGTCTGAGATGTATCTCGGAGATTAGAAAACAATGACACAGGCCGACTTGTGGCTTGTTGGATACACAGTAGCACATAGTAGGCTGACCCAAGTCACAGGTGACATACGGTGGATTTTCACTATTGAGAGAACTCTGTTTCCAAGAGGTGAAACAAAATGAATACTGAACATGTTTCTTTTTTATTATAATAATTTTTTTTTGTGGAGCTGGGAGAAAAATTCATATTTTTTTTTTTTCGCTTTTCCCATGCTGACATTGTGTGGATGACTTGCTTTGTGGATGAGGTTAGTCGCTCCCCTGCTCTTCGGAGATACACTTCCTCTTTTGACATTATTCCTCCAAGCTCCTCTGAATGTCCTCATTTCACCAAACGTAGACGGATGGCCTCTTGATGTGCGGCCTTTGCCTTTCTAACGAGACACATACACATTCATATAAATTATTAGAATTGGTTTAGGTGTGAGATTTTGAATGCAGTTTTAATCATTCACAGGGTACAAACTCATTTCTATTTTAATTTTGGTTTTATATTTTTTATGACCTTGTCTTACTGGTCTGTGTGTATTTCTTTTGCAAATGTCAAAAATGTTTGCTGGCTTTCCTACAGTAGACTGGCATCCCATGTTGGCTGATCCCCTGGCCCTTGTGGATTGTGGGGTAGGTTCTGCGACCCTCTGCTTGTTTAATGGTTGGCAGATCTGTGGATTAATTAGACCGGGGTGGCCAATCTTATCCGCAAAAGGCTTGTGTGTATGCAGGTTTTTGCTGCAACTCCCTAATTAGGTCACTAATTAGAGGACTGGTTGGCTGAAGAGTCCTCACACCTGGGTTTGAACAGCTGACCTAAAGGTTATCCCAAGAACCTGCATACACACCGGCCCTTTGCGGATAAGATTGGCCACCCCTGAATTAGAGTCACCAGATATTCCATATTAGGGAGGACACTTTGAGCTATTTCAGGTTTGCATGATTATAGCAGGCTGACCAATCAGCACACAGCACAGTGCTAAAGTGAAATCCAGGTCCTTTTAATTGAAATGGCTGTTTACAAATCCTGTTCTAGCTCAAAGTGTCATGCCTGACATGGATTATCTGGTCACCCAATGATTGATAAATATGCTGGTCTTGCAAAGTATTTATTATTTAAAGAAAGTCTTGAGTTTAAAGGCAGATTAATTGTACTGTACCTAGTACATCAGTAATTTGGTTTGCAGTCGCCTTGTTACTGCCATCAGTGTTACTGCGCACGATGGTTTGGAGTTACTCGTGGTCAGTCCATTGCCGAGTAACCGATAAAGCGTGATGGGGGGTTGCTGTGTTTAATCGAAGAGCAGTAGACATGCATCTCGTGCCAGACTGACGAGCGAATGAGCACAGGTTGTGATGTAATGCCTCATTTTTCCGAAACATTTAAGGAAGCTGCAGCTCGCCTCAGCATGCACCTGGGTATCCACATCCTGCGTCGCTCAAACTTAAAACACCCAGTGTATTAACGGCAAGTGCGGCCATGCTGTTAATGAACTCCATCCTGCCCTCCTTCACAATGAGATGCACACTTCGCTATTGATTCCCCAGGCCCTCAGGGTACTGTGTTTAAACTCCGATTAACGGGGTGAAACCGGATTGGAAGCCGTAACGCTAGGAGGAGGAGTGCATCTGCGGTCGCACAGGCCTGCAAGGGTGTTTACTCAGTAGCTGAGGTTGCATGCTGGCTTCCTGACAGTCATGAATGAGTTTGGCAATCCAGCAAAAGCACAACATGCAGAAAGAGAGATCACCTAAACGGAGACTGAACAGGGCTTCCGCTCAGTCCGTATTTAATATTTTTTTCTCAGTTTTATGGTACAAAATTTAGTTATGAATGTAGATACCTGTATAGTGGGTATTATTTTTTCATTTTGTCCTGTATAGCGTTTCATTTTGTCACTTGTTGTACAATTGCTAGGCTACAGATAATTACATTTTTCGCAACATTTAAAGATTTTTTTCACAGATAAATGTGTGAAGTGTCCTCCAAAGGACCAGGAATGTGGCTGTTCCTGGTTAAAGTTTCAAAAAAGAAAGTTAAGCATGTTTCATGGTAAGTTTCAAAGAAACCCCAGAAATTCCCCTGGGATGGGTTCCAGAAGAAATATTTCTGCTTCGCTGTATGTGAATATGGCAGATAAACAGGGAAAAATCCATATCTTTTTCAGTCTGATCTTCATATTTAAACCCATAACAGAATCAGATTTATAGCTGAACTTGTAATACTGTTGTAAAAAGGACTACAAAGTACGTAACAAATGAAACAACAAAGTACATTTACTGCTGGTCAGTGCTGTCATACATGAAAAACTAAAATCTACTTTAATGTGTTTGCAAAAACCCTCGATACAAGCCTCGCAAATTAAAATCTACCCCGTAGCTGTCTGCAGCTTAAAACGAATGAACCAAAATGTCGTCAGTTGTTACTGTTCGTATGTGATTCGCTGGTGTCCGTATCTATTTCTAGGTTTTCGCTAAGAGCTTCATGCCCTGGTGACAGTTTGCTCTCACTTTCTTAATGGTTTTTCGACACTCCGGCCTGCTCCATCCTCATTAGGTAAAAGACAATATCATAAATTGTTCAGTGTCTGTTTCTCTTGGTGATGGATGTGGGAATTCTGGGATTTATGCTCATCCTGACAGCTGTAATGGTATTTGCAAATGAATGATTAATTAGGCTTGGGCATGGAGAGTATTCTGGAAGAGCTCTATGGTTGGGGACGTGCTCAGACTGAAAGTGACAATGCCACACATACAATGTGCACATTTTGAGGGGCCATGGTGGCTCTGGTGAAGGACTGTCATCTCACACCTGGAGGGGAGGGGGGCTGAATCCCACCTGTTTCTAGTTTCCATACTCTTCCTAGGTTATGTGGATTGGGTTTTACTAAGAACACTTAGTTTAAATATTAAAAATAGTACAATTATAAGTATAATCCATTGTTTTCCATTGCACATGTGAGTACAGGTACATAGGAAGGTTTCCTCTTTGCCTGCCCCATCTTGCTCTTCATAGCTCGGGGTTGACCATCATGTGGAGCTGGGGGAGAATGGCTTTGGTCAAGGGCCCACAAACAGATAACTGTTTGGTTGAGGCCAGAGATTGAACCAGTGGCCATCTGATCACCGGCATAGAGACTTAGCCCACTGGGGCACTCACCACCCCCATGAAGGTGTGATGTACTAACCCAGGGGTCTCCAACTCCGGTCCTGGAGAGCTACCGTCCAGTAGGTTTTCTATCCTACCTGGCTTCTGATGTGCCACACCATTTCTCAGGTAAATACCAGGAACAGGTGTGGCTCATCAGAA
>JAODLD010000038.1:6968640-6987312 GCA_026781065.1 Mormyrops boulengeri
ATGTCCCAGCATGCCTCGCGAGTGCGTATATGGCAGGGTTCTTCAAATCTGGACCTCGATTCCAAATCCAGGCCTTGCAGTGTAAGTTCCGCAAAGCCACAGAGGCTGCAAGAGTTTTACTGTTTCCTTCATTCTCATAGTTGTTTTTCAGGAAAGTTGAACTAATCATAGTATAATACAATACAATACAACACCAGCATAGTATTCAAGAACCTCGATATAGAACTGCTGGCAGTGTAGCTGTTAAAAAAAAATCAGTTTATAACCTGGTTCAAATCCCTGGCCAGTTCCTGAGCTAGTATCCATGAGCAGGATAACTGACCTTAGTGTCATGTGGCGTACGCATGGACTTCATGCATAAAGGGCCAAGTTTGTCCTTAAAATACCTTCTAATAAATGCATGAAATATATACATGGAATAAAATAAAACGTGTTCTTTTACAAATATTTGCTGAGCATATAAATGTTTAAGAGCAAAAATTGGCTTAAGATTTTCTTCTCCTGAAAAGTCCTCAACATCTGTCCGCCAGATTAATCTCATCCCTGCCGCTACCCGCACCAGCACACTGTCTAACGCTGACTCGTCGCGTTGTGCTGTGGTCTGCTTGCCACGACTGGATGCTCTTTATTTTTGTCTAACTGGGAATATTCTTAGCGGTGCCATTTTAGCCTGCCCGTGCTCTGCCGGCTCTGTTTGCATAGCAGTGTGACTGCAGCCTGTCCTTTGACGCTATTCTCATTGTCTCCCTTATTTTTTCAAAACTTAAAGAATGAAGCGATTGGAAATGTAACACAATAAAATGCATGTGGCATTGGAACACATTTATGCGCCACCCAGTGGTAGAGCGCGAAAGCCAGCAGAGCAGACACTGAAGGAGTACCGACTGGGCATCTGAGTAGATTCTCTTATGGCTTATATTGTCTGCATAGCATTTCTGACAATGGGATTTAAGCACTGCTTGTAGAGTTTTATTCCCACCTACAGTTCTGTTGCACTTCTTACTGGTCAATCATTGCAATCTCTTCCTAGCAGCCCCCTGATTTGGTTCCTTGAAAGCTCTATGCCAGGGGTCTCCAACTCCGGTCCTGGAGAGCTACTGTCCAGTAGGTTTTCTATCCTACCTGGCTTCTGATGAGCCACACCATTTCTCAGGTAAATACCAGGAACAGGTGTGGTTCATCAGAAGCCAGGTAGAATAGAAAACCTTCTGGATAGTAGCTCTCCAGGACCGGAGTTGGAGACCCCTGCTCTATGCTAATCATGAATTATCAGCACTGCTTGTATGCCGCCTTGGACAAAAGCATCTGACAACTTGTTAAATATTTGCAGAAAAAAACAAAGTAGACAAGCCTTTAAGTCTCTAAGTGTCTTTATACTCCTGGGCAAAAAAATGGGCCAAACCCAAATTGCAAAAAATTAAGCTTTGGCCGATTAGTTTTTTTTTTTTTTTTTGGCCAGCAGTGTAATTAATGACATTAATTAGAAGAACATCACTAGTCATGGAGAAATGTACTTTAAGAAACAAAGTTTAATGTAATTTCACGAAATGTTTATAAAAACAGTCAGGATCCCATCAGACTCAAATCCCAGTTTGTGAAATATAATGGGACTCGACTTTTGGCAACATGCTTTTACTGTAATAAATGGTTTCAGGCACCGCATTGGTTTGAAGGTACTTACATCATGTGGGACCTTGATAGAGTTCCAAGAAATTAAATGTACTTAATGGTCGTCGGAGAAATACCATGAAAAAAATAAAGCTGTCATTTGTCATGTAGACCATTTTTGTAACAATCCTAAGAAGAGGGTAGTAGAGTAGTAGTAATAGATTTGTGTGAGAAACTTCATAGCGGATATGACCGGTTACGTCTGTTAGTGACTGCTCTTTAGCTAGTATTGCCATTACACAAAATGACCATTACTAAATAGTTGAGCGCCATGCATAAGCTGTCACACTGTATCTTTAATATATCGCCTTAGCATAATACTGTACCTCGTACATGCTTTATACTAAGTGCTTGCTTTCACTATATTTAGCTTGTTTTCATGAAACTGATAAATTAGTGATGATAGATACACTGTAAGACTGACAAGTTAGACATTAAGCCAATGCAATGATTATTCATGCTAATGCTTTAAAACAATAATCTGTATAATGCCATTTGGTGATGCAATTCAGAGTAATGACTCGATGTTCTAAAAGCTTGCAAGCTAAACGAGAACAATGGGAAACGCAAACTGAGCTATCATTTGGTTCTCTGTATTATGTATAATGCTTGTCATAATACCGTGTTACCTGATATCAAGTAGAGTCCTCATTACTACTTATTAGTACTTTATTGATGCTTCTAATATGTTCCATTTCTCTTGAGACACTTTGAGATGTCTTGGTAAATTGTTTTTCCTGGAACATTTAAACTCAAAAATTGTGTACAATAATTAAAAAAAGTTTCTCATTGTCCATGTGAGCCTGCTCCTACGAGGAGATGAGTGGCCATTTCTGGCTAATTCTATCCCACTCGCGACATTAACTTATGTCAGGGTACGCACACAGCGCACAGATTCAGTCTCCGTTTGCTGAGATTTACTGTTTAATTTCTAGTACTGTGTGGTATCAGCTGCCGTGTTTCATAATTAGCAAAGGAAGCTAATAAAGCTAATTATTTTTTCTCAACATGAGTCCAATTTCACGTTAGAAAACAGTTGACAAATTCTGAATAAAATCCCCATTCGGTGCTTTATTTTTCCATTCAATTACTGACCGAGTCATTGCGGCAAGGTTAAATGTCTAATGAACAGGACCAAGGTGAAAGTAGGGGAAAATAGCCTTATATGTGATATCCACTGGTGGTGTTGCACCGATTACTGCAATAAGTCTTATCTTCTCCGGGCAACTGACGATAACACCGTAATTGCTGGAGCTCAATAGAGCTCGGCCAACCCATTTGTATCAATATCAGCTAGGCCATCAGTCAGTGATGACCACTCAGTCAAAGCAAGATGAATGAACTAATACGTGGGCCTGGTTTCATCTGTGCTACTGCAGAGTTTGACTTAGCTTTGCCAGTGGCATCGCATCGAGCCCCAAGATAGTCTTTCCAGTATGGTACAGTCAAGTGAGTAAACTCATTCCTCACTAGGAAGCATTAGTGTCATTTCCCATTGCTAGAAAGAGGTTGTTTGTAAACACAGGTGTAGATGTCATTTTTTTCCTGTGAGTAATGAGTTGTTTTTTTGGCTCAAAAAAAGAGTAAAGGACACGTTTCAGTAAGACAGAAACGAGGATGATTTATATGGCAAATAGCTTCATGTTCTGTTTAATAATTCAGAACATATGTTTGTGATTTAAGACAACTGCAGGTCAGCCTTGTATGAAGCCTTGACATTGGATTGCCTTCCTGAGCCTCCACCATGACAATTGTAGCATTAGTCTGCCCAGCCTGACTGCCAGGTGATCATTTAAGAATGCTGATGACTCAGCAGTAATTGTGATTGTGTTTTTTCATAGGTTTTCCACCACTTGGGGACTCATCCATCCATCTGTTTTCTATAACTGCTTGTCCTATGCAAGGTCGCAGGGGGTCCGGAGCCTATCCCAGAGGCTACGGGCACAAGGCAGGGAACAAGCCAGAATGGGGCGCCAACCCATCGCAGGGCACACTCACACACCATTCACTCACACATGCACACCTACAAGCAATTTGGCAACTCCAGTCAACCTCAGCACATTTTTGGACTGTTGGGGGAAACCGGAGTACCCAGAGGAAACCCCACAATGACACGGGGAGAGCATACAAATTCCACTTGGAGACACAAGCTCACTCATATGAAAATTTTTTTCTGCCTTTCAGCAGATCCACCCTAAAGCTTGAGTTTGTTAGGTTAATTGCATTGCATCAGTGTTTCTCAACCCAGCCCTCAGGGACCCCCAGACAGTCTGCATTTTCACACCCTCCCAGCTCCCACCCAATCAAGACCACCAAAAACACGGTGCAGGTGTGCTGGGGGCTGGAAGGAAGTAAAAATCTGCACCGCCTGGGGGCCCCCCCGAGGACCAGGTTACAAGACTGCATTTGAGCTACATTAGATCAACTAACCTTTTTTAAAATCCAGTGAAAAGTCCTGCAAGAATCTTAGGCAGCCAAAGGAAATGTTTAAAGCCATTTATCTGGGTAAGTGTGTATGTGCTCAGAACAAAACACACAATGTAACATTTGAACATATGGAAATTTAGAGTTGCACAATAAAAACTAACCATAATTTCTTCTGCTCTTCAAAAATTGACTGATACCTAGCTGGATGGCTAGATGAAGGCTTCAGTTCACAAACCTCTCCTCAGCGGAACCTCAGCCATTCCATGTGTTTGCTAGACTTCACAACCAGCTCTCCTAATTAATTTATTTAATTGGTTTAAAAAGTCAATGAGGTATTGAATGGCCATACGAGGTGTGCTAGTGGTCAAGTCAAAAACTACATGGGGTGACTTTATGAGAGGTTTTGAAAGGTGTATGCTAACAGACTTTGACAGACGTCATAGTTTTATGCCAACGTGAAGAGCAATTAAGCGTCGCATCCCTTGACTGCCTAAGACTGCTGTATATTGGCCTTCTTGAAACATAAATCACAGCAGAAGTGAGGGAACTAGAGTGGGTCCACCTTGCATCTTTTCTCTCTTCATTATTCCCCTTTGCTATTTATGGCATTGCTTAACATCCATTTAGACCTCTGGGCACCACCGCTACTGGGCTTTAATGGCTAAAAACAGCATTCTGAAATTACCGTAGATCATAACCAATGTACCCCAGGGCTTCTTCCTTGTATAGTGTGACCAGCCCTCTGCACAGTGTTTGATAGTAGAGACCTGGAGACTTGGGTTATTAAGTGTGAAAGAATCAAACTCATGAGTGACAATGAGGCTTGTTTTGTTACTAACACACTGTCCAGCCTGTTAAGATTGACATAAGCAATCAAATCACAAGATTCTGCAACTCTGTGACAGGTTGGTCACTGTTATGAAGAAATATAAATGAAAGAAGCAAGACATAGAAAGGTGTAGGACACAAATGTTCTCCACTTTTAATTCTTCATAAATCTTTTCGTACATAATTTAATATTATTTATATAAGATATATATATATATTAAATCCACAGCAGGCTGCAATGCTTAAAGAAACAGAATAATGAATTGGTGTGGTACATTACCCAGGCTGTTTCATTATGCCCCATTACTTGTTTCAGTACTAGGATCGGTGTCTGACTCACAGTATGTCCTGCAATCTGTATTCCAAAAGGGTTTGAGACATGGTTATGAGAAACTTTATGTCAGTCTCATGAAATAGAATCATATTCCCAGTTGGAATAAACAATATTATAACTTTTTAATATTGAACGAGCAATAAATCAATGTAAACGCCTTAGTCACAATTTGACCCATATAATAAGATTCTGAATATAAAAAATGCACCCATGACTTCTATCACTTTGGAATGACATTATGAAAAAGTAACAGGGCCCAACAACATCTCAATGAAATTAAAGCGAACAGTCTCATATACATATTCACACTCTGTGTTTTCAAAAATCCAGTTCCATTAGTGTGAACTACATCAACTAAGGCTCTCAAATGCACAGTGCAGGCTTTTAGAGAAATGTATTCCTACTGGATAATCAAATCCCATTTTAAGTTTGTTAACTGGGTTAATAACTGTTGCATGTTAGCTTTATGCTTCTACCAATGATCTGATTCTCTTAACCTGTTTGCTAATCTGTTGTCTCCACAGGTTCTGTCCATTGCCAGGCAAAGTTTTTGGAATCGCACGTTCCCGGGTTCCTCCATGTTGCTCCTCTATTAGTTGAGAAAGTGTTCGTGACTTGAGTGTCTCATTTGTGCATAGTGCTCCACTGGATGATGCACTGTGCAGTACTTTGGTCAGATAGTGAAGGGGTAATTCCCTTGGAAGTCAGTGAGACAGTAGCAGGTAGCCTTAGTGCCCAGGGACATGCCAGTGGCAGTCCTTTTACAATGTCACTAACCCAAGGTACTTAGGTGATTAAGTTCCCAGGGAAGACAAGTATTCAGCTGTGTAAACAGCAACAGAAAAGGTGGGTTGTTGAGGTGGGATGATGGGATGGGATGATGGCTTTAGCTAATCACGTACACTCAGAAATCTCTGTCAATATACAGCTAAGCAAGCTTTTCCTTTTGTCTCCTTCCTTCCTTCCTGTATAACAAATTAAAAATAGCCTGCTGAGATTTGCATCACAAAATCTCTGTTAATTACACTGCAGTCACGATGGGGGAGAGTCTTGTTTGATGAGGTTATCACTGCCAACATTTTAATTGTGCATTAATTACAGTGTGCTCGATTTAAGTGCGCAATTCGGTTAGCCACATGCAAATTGGCATAGAAGCAACCCTCCACCTATAAGTGGAAGCTCTCCATCTGAAATCAAAAGCCCTAATTCCTGAATGATTTGTGCGTCTGTCTGAAATTGTGTTCTTCATTATTTTAGTGGTTCTTAAACCTGTCTTCAGGTCTCCTTGTACAGTTCACTTTTTAACCTGTCCTACCTCATACACACCCGGTTTTCCGTGCTAATTATAAATTCCCTGATTGCCCATTTTAGGAATGTAAATGCTGGAATAGAATAAGACTGTAAATTGGTAGGGCACCTGCAGTGTGAAAGAAGATGCAGTAGTTGATGTGGGGTCAGTGGCTGGTGGTTAATGGTTTCAGCTTTGTCCTTAGCCTTTTCTGACACTTTTTTCATTCCCATGGGGGAATTAGTTAGTGTCAACGTATTCCCGTTTGTTCTCCATGAGACATGTAGACGTGTGTTAAGGGCCTTGCTGAAGAACCCAGCAGTGACGTCACTCTGTCGGCCACATGACTTGAATCGGTGATCGTGCTGGATCCCTCTCATGGTCCAGAGACAGGAACTGAACCATTAATTTCTGCCTTATATTGCTTGGAAAGCTTTTAGGTGAGCAACACCCCATAGGCAGTTACTGAAATGTACAGAAATGCATGATTTATGTGATACAGACTGAAATGCAAAGTTACTTCTTGTATAGATGGACCAATACGATGAAACACAATATAAATGGATATAAATGCAATCTATGATAGCAAAAACACTTACAATATTAGACTGACTGACAAAAGACAATCCTAGACTGCATCCAAAGTCATAAGAACAGCCCAGACCATGATTCAATATGACTAATACCATCTAGGTAGCATTTGCATAGACCCAGATAATGATCAAATTTTTTTAGAAACAAAATATCAAAAATATACTAGGGATGGTGTCCTTTTTTCATTCTGCCCTCGGAACATTTTTGTGTGAGTAAAACTCCCACGAGCGTAAGTTTAACTCCATTTGTTGTTTGAGGTATGAAGTGTTAAAATAGATACCGGTATGTTTTTACAGAAACTGATTTATAAGTAATGTGTGGAATTTGCTAACCAAATTAATTAGTTTGTCTAAATGTCTTGCTATTTAAAATGTCAGTCAGTCTTATGTAGACTCTATATAATTATGTGTTGGTGTGTGTGTGTGTGTGTGGAGGGGGGTTCGTCATGAAGACATTTTAATGTTTTTGTTTTTAGTTTCAGCATTCACACAATGAACAGCTTAGAAATGTATTGTTTGCGATTCCCAAAGTCAATTTCATTCTGCTTAATTCCAGCTGGGGTGGAACTGCCAATCTCCATTTCAGGAGGAACGCTAATATTACCGAGGTACAAATACCACGCTACGACTGGCTGTATAAGTAAACGTTTGCTAAGATACAGAGCAAACGCATCATAAAAATCTGGATCCCTTTGCCAGAATGTGCAGCTGTTCATAGGGTCTACAGAAGTCTTGGTATTTCACTAATTTACACACAAGCAGTCCTTTCCAGTAGAGTGTACTGCATCTCTCCTTGAACATGGCTTTAACAACTGAGATACAATTTGAAATATAATTTACAGCATACTATATGTTTATTGTTATGTTGTTTTCATCTTTGATATAGTGTTATTTTTACAATAATAATGGGGTCTGATCAACATATAGATGGATAACTCAGAGAATGTGTATGCCTTGGACAAGCTAATGGAGAATGGTGCCATTTTAGAATTCTGTGCGGACATTCTTTCAAATAAATTTAAAGCCTGTTCATTGCTTGTGATACCGAAAATCTACTCCATCTAGCTTAAGCTTATTTAGCTTGGATATATGGGACAACACACACCCCTATTTATCTGATTTAATGTTAATAACAGTTGAGCCTTATCAGTCTTCCTTCAGATAAGGTACATTTTAAATCGAGTGAACTAGACATAGGATGTCCAAAAATGTGAGCAAACAACATTAATAATGGCAAACAGCTATTATTAATTTGAACACGTCCTATGAGCAGAACTACATTTTGTTTAGCTGGCACATCATCCAGCACAACTTACAATTTTTAATAGATCAATGTTTGATTTTTTATGGAAAACTCAAAGCATCTTGCTACATCATACAACAGAAAAATGCTTTGGTGACAGATACATTTCCTTAACTACTACACCACCTGCTGGGGAATATAGTTAGTGCTTTTAATTTGTTTACCGATTACTTGTTGTGCAGCATCTCAAAATGTAAATGGTATTTACAGCTGAGCAAGGAAAACACAGGGCACTTCACTGGTCATCAGTTGTCGAACAGTGGGTAAGCTTACATACTCTGTTGGAGAACAGAACATGACACAACTTGGTATTTGGGCAATGAGCAGTGCAGAGGTGTTTTAGGGGTCCTTTGTGGTTCTTATGCAAGAAGGTGAAGGGCACTTGAAGCGCTGTGCATTGCAGGAGGCCGTAACACCAGGGGACCTGCGTGAACAGTGTGATTTCAATGCACCATCTACTTGCTGGGAGCAATTATGTTAATCTGACAGGTGTAGGAGGGTCTTTTCTCTGTGGGTGGCGGGTGGGGGGGGGGGTGTTCATGCTCGGCAGAGAGGCTATTAGATGGCCTGACGGGGGGGAGAGAGCAAAAGTGAAGCAGTGTGCAAAAGTGCCATCCCTGGGTGAAACTCCAGCTGAAATGCATAGGTTTCTCTTAATTGGTTTTAGGACAGTTGAAGAGGTTTGCATTACTTTGCTGCACCTCTGCGGCTTCCAAATTGTGCCATTTCTGATACGAGACTAGAAGGTCTGGTCAGAGAACACGTTGGTCAATAAAAGTGTCAGGAAAATTGTATTAATCGGGGCCTCAGGTCTCCATGATGCAGTTTGCGTGCAGTTTGTTCTAGCGACACTGGCCTTCACCCAAAAATCCAAAGGTGACTGGTGCCCAAGAGGTGATGTGGTCGTTACCTTTTAATCACAAAATAAACAATGATCATGCCTAAATATTTGCACTTTAGCTCCTGATATGTCTGGTGTTGTAGTACCTCAGAGGTATGTGTCATCAGCCCATGCAAGTCTCCCTGATCTACTGTAGACTTAAGTTTTAACTTACTTGCTTTTTTGTGGAGGTCTGACACTTAGCATTTACTCGATCCGTTTCTCTTTTTTCCCCATTATAACATTTTTGTCAGGAGTTACAGCTAAAATGCTAATTTTCCTGCACACATCCTGCAGTTCATTAGGCAGGTATTGCTGGCCAGGTGCGAACAGCGAGATACTCACATACACAAATCTGTTCTTTTATGCCTCATTATCCCATAGCGGTTCGTGGAGACCTGTTTTGTTGTTGGCTGTTGCAGACAGTCTTACTGTGAAGGCCTTGACTTGGAATGGTCACAAGAAATCAGCAATCATTTGATTTGTTACTCTTGTTTGTATTAGACATCTTTTTCTAGATTTTGTGTTTCCTTTGCTAATCTATCTTTCTCAGTTTATAGTTCGCTTCAGACATGGATTTCGTTGTGCCCTACAGAGCACTGAAGGATCCGCTCACAGCATGTGAGATGTTCTTCAGCATCGTATGTAATTTTATATGGACCATCTTACTTATGACATGAGGCCTCTCACCGCTAAAGAGGAAAATAAGGTTTGTGACCCATTTGCAGGTTCGACTCAAGCTGCATTTCTGGAGAACCCTTCACGGGTGGTGTAGTGATTTTTTGTTACCCTGCTGCAAATTTCTCATTTATTAATCATCTCCGCCAGTTGAAATGAGAAGAACAAAATAGTTTATTGACACAATGTCCAACCTCAATGTAATGCTTTGTCATGATAAAATTCTTATTAAAGCTCTTGCACGGTTACACTAGTGAAGAGGATTTGATTATAACACTGCATCTTGCCTATCTAGCTATCTGTCTATATATCTGTCTGAACACCTATCAGTCACCTATCTAGGAATATTTGACAGTAGTAATACAGAGAGAATAAAAGAAAATGTAACCAGTGCTAATTGGTGATGTAATTACTCACATTCATCAAATTGAGAGTCCTTCAATTAGTCACCCAAAAAAGCATAGCTTTGGGTTCAGACCTCATATGAAGCATGACAACATTGTGTTTGGCTTATTAAGTAATTAACAGGAGAGTGGTAATTAGACTTTGAGGCTTTCACATGGTATGGTACGTTATTATAAATAGTGACTTCCAGCAAAGCATGATGTGGTTCCCTTATCAGACTACAAAGCCAATTATAAGGACAGAATAATTGCAATTATTTCCAGTCATCAGTTTGTTTGCCTATAGCTGTGACAGAATTAAGTGGCCATTAGCCACTGCTTTCTCCGTACCCTTGGTGTCAAAGTGTTTTTTTGCCCTTATTCAAGAAAAAGTTCTTCACTGTGGTACTGATATTATATAAAAATAAACAATGATGCGTGGAATTAATCCTCAGAAGGCAATCTTACAATATCACATCCTGAACCGGCCTGAATCAAATTTGACCCCCTCAGTCATTTCTGCCGTTTCACTGCCTTTTTTTTGACGCTTGGATTTCTGGGGAAAAAATTGAGCCGCGTGTTGCTTCCTTCAGCTAAAAGCCCGAGGGACACTCATCTCCACTCTGCCTCCGTGTCACTCAGCCGACTCGTAGCCTCAGCTGTGTTGAGCTTCGACTTCACCCCGGCACAGTGGTATTTCCTGTTCGCCCCCAGAGCGCCTGAGCTCTTCCAGTAATGTCGTGTAATTAGCATAACCTTTAGCCCTCTCATTTGCACATACGGTCTTTGTTCCCTTAACATGTTAGAAACCGTCCTGCCGGACTCCTCTTTGACACCCTCCCTGCCACCTTAAAGTCCTTTGCTTGTGTTTACCATTTTTGTTAACCGCCCTCTTTTTGTGTTACCTTTCATCTTTCTCCACACTTCTCCCCTTTTCCCCCTGGGGTTGTTCTTGCCTTTCATAGTGTCTCATAGTCTCACAGTTTTACTGTTTCACAGTTTGTTTTCCATTTGTTTAAACAATCCAGAAGATGCCATATCATCTACAGAGCTGCTCATATCTGCTGACAAGACTGACAATTAATAGTCACATTGTGATCAGAGCTTCTAACTCTGAACAAGAGCTCTCATGCCAGTAAGCCCCCCCCCCTTTAAAATGCATATGTTATTCATGTGTCTTACACACACACACACACACACACACACACACACAGGTTTGTAATTAGATCTTTGTAGGGACTCCTACCCAGCCCTCACCTTAACCATGAGTAACCAAAAAAACAAAACGAGACTTTTGGCATTTTTACTTTTTTGATTGCACTCGCAGATCTTTGTGAGGACCTGAAAAATGGTCCCCATAACGTCAAAATAACAGGTTTTTATCACATTGTGGGGGCCATTTGGTCCCCACAAAATAATATTAACCTAATCCACACACACACACACACACCCACACACACACACACATACACAGATACAGGTTTGTATCCATATATTTGTGAGGACCGTTCATTCATTTGTACAGGAAAAATCCTAATCCCAGCAATGATGACCGTAACCCCCACCCAGCCCTAACCTTAACCATAAGTAACCAAACAAAATACAAGACTTTTTTTAGTTTTTTGATTGCATTTACAGATTAAAAAAAAACTGAATTTCCCTTGTGGTAAAACACCGCGATCCGCTGACAAGGTGTTGAGCGGCCAAGACTCAACCGTGTGGGATGTGAACGAGGGCTACATATATGCAGAGGCAAGCTTTAACTCATGTTCATTTAATATATTTTCACATTTCAGCAACAAAAAACGCCCCCTCTGTGGTATTAACACCTTGGGATGTGTTTATGTTTTTATTTATTGCATCTATACATCTGCAATGCATAGATGTTCAGCTTTTCCATGTACCTGTCTTTGGAAATGCAACCCAGCTCTTAAGTGCTTGGTTTGACATTTGCCATATTAAGTATATGTTTTTTAAGCCCAGTTTGGGAAGGTGGCATTCCTGTGACTGTGTGCAGTGATGCTAAGACATGGCACATCAGATTAAAAAAAAGATAGCATCCCTGCCCAATAAACTGGACCAATGCAAGCTTATTGTCCACATTGCTATAGAGGCAAATCTGTGTAATTTCCCCTGATTGCCTACAAAGTCATTTGAAATAACTTTAGAGCAGAAAGGGCCCAGTTAAAAGCAGGAAGGAAGCTAGCTAAATGTAAATAACCAAATGTAACACAGCCTTGAAGTTATATGTATACTGTAATTGTATTGAGTTGGATAATAAATAGCTATATTTTATTGGTTCTAAGGGGAAATTCAGTCACGTTCTGGACAAAAGGGATATAAAGTATCAAACGCACCATGAAAAAGGCAAGACAAAGTGCCAAGACAATACTGATAGTGAAAATAAAGTATTTGGTGTGCAAAAGTTTGTAAATGAAACAGGGGTGTACATTAAATATGCTTAGTTATTTGTGGTGTTTGGGGCACCATGGTTGTGTGTTTTAATGCTGTTCTGGCCCATGTTATTGCTGGGCATTATAAAGGCATTATAACACAATGGAGACATTGTGTTACCTGATGACAGCAGGCAGAAAAGTTCCCTGATAACATTGGTCTATGGCGTTTAAGGCATCTACAGTATAGGGCAAACTGCCTCAATGCTCTCACTTTCACCAGCTGCCTGCAGTGCAAAACTGTATACAATTGATTCAAGAATACTATATATTTCTGTGAAATTATTATTACTATTATAGACGAGTAATCATTAGCACACAAAGTGAGCATCTCACCAAACTGTCATGTTAAGAAAACGAATGACCATAATGTACAGTAAACATTGCCCAGAAGCCATTAATGAGTAGAGTGGAATTACTGTGGTGAGCTGATGTTAATGTATTAGTATAGATGTGACAAGTAACTTCTAAAAGCTTTTTCTAATGTCTTGTTTTTAAAAACACTTGTTGCAGGCAAATGAATAACTAGATTTATTACAGTCTACATAATTATTATGATTGTATTTTTTAAATCCAAATTGCATTTGGATTTGAGATTTAAAAGTCAGACAAGCACAAGTGATTTAAAAAAATGTCAATGGGGCTTTTCCCACAATTTTCAATCGAATCAAATTTTATTTAGCAGAATGCATTTTTAACAAGCACGTTGTCACAAGGCATCAGTCTGATCTGCAATAATTTGTTCCAGTGGGAAATAAAAAAACGGACGAAACCCAGCGCCAATTTTGGGAATAAACTGCAGATTGTTCCCTGGGTGCTTCAAAGAAGGTGACCAAGTAGTATTTCTGGACAATGTCTATAAAATGTAACACAATACAATACGATTGTAAACAAAACGTATAAAGGTTTGATTGTGGATGACAGTAGTGGAGGGTGAACTGTTAGTGTCAGGCTTTCTAGCCACTGTAGACAGGGGGGATGAGGTGGAACTGTCAGTTCGTAGCGACACGTGGATGCATTATCTAGACACTGCTGCAAGCTGGCTGTCTATGTGCCGCTGATAATCTTTTATCTCAGAGACAGATGGCACAAGACAGAGGAGGGAAGAAAAGCAGGAAAAGAAAAAAAGAATTGTGTTGATAAATTGGGTATACAAGAGTATAGATAACAAAATGCAATATGGCAAGATAAATAAAAACAGGTGAGGCAGAGAATATATGTAATCATGAGGAACTCCGGAGACAGTCAACACAAAAACGAGGCTTGGAACAGCTAATATTATTATCTATTTTAATAGTTTAATGATAAAGATAGTTATTGTTAGGGTGGAAGCAGTGACGGCCTTGCTGATGGTCTGGTCAGGATCCATGTTCTTGTCTGTTACCAAACTTAATATAGAGACTGTTTGTGATCCCCCAGAGTCACCCAGAGATGCAGCTCTTCTACCTCAACAAGTAGAGTTGTGTTTACAGTCCAAAGGTTGTTGGGTCAAATCCCAAGAAGTGCACTCTTTTTTTAATTATAATCCTTTCCTGTGCTAAAAGCTGCTTTGAGTGCTTTCGAATGGGAGCTGTGTGTGAGGAGACTTTGTTACCTCATTTTTCCCTTGTTTTGCAAGATGAGTTGGCTGAAGTTTGACTGTCAGAAGTAAATGGTAACAGGGTTATATGGAAGGGTGGAAAAACTTAAAAAAAATAAAAAAACAGTGGACCTTGTATTTTCCATATGAATGTTAAAATTGCCTCTATTACTAAAATTATCAATTGTCACAGCCGTCTGTGAAAAACGCACCTATGAAACTGTCCGTGGCAGTACAGTATTATCTTTATAATGCATCCCTGAAATGCAAGCGATAGCCAGATTAAAGTATGTGCACCTTTTTATAAATTCCGGAATCCGAGAGCCAACATACAACGAGAGCTTATTATGCTTGATATCATTGCAATGTCAGAGTAAATGTGTTTTGGGCAAGAGTTATTGTTTCAGCTTTGTTACGGGGATATTCTGTGCAAGAAACTGCGCTATATCTTCATTAGAGGCGATGAACTCATCTCTTGCTGTGTCGTTCTAACACTGGATTGTAAGTCTGGGCACACAGAGACTGATGAAGTCACCAGCCATCTCTGGAAGATGATGGTTCAAGTTCATTTGTTCCACATGTGCCCTGTTCCCTGTGGTTTGTGTACATTCGTTTTTGCATTGCTCCTACTTAACCGCACCGAATTTGCTAGAATTAAGACCTGATGTAGCCTGTTGTGTACCTGTTGAGGTTTTTTGTTCACTCAGAGGAGCTGCCTTGTGGGACAGAGGCCAGACGCTTCTCCCCCTGTTCCTTCCTCCCATTCTCCCTGCCCTGTCTCCAGCCTGTTGTGTACCTGTTGAGCTTTTTTTGTTCCCATTTCCTGCACCCTTGTTTAGTTTCAGGCCCAGCTAAAGCAGTAGCGCTTTTGCTTATTGCTAGTTCCAGTTAGCATAGAAAAGGGCAATCATGTCACCACATAAATTTGCCATTCTCTATTCCAGTGTTTTCCAAACCAGCCCCGACTGGGAGGTAGCAAAAGTGTGGACTGTCTGACAGAGTTCTTGGAAAGAGCAAAAACGTGGACTGTCTGTGGGTCCCCGACAACTGGACTGAGAAAGGCTGCTCTAATCTACTTCCATGTTTTCTGTTCGCTTCCCCGACCCAAAGATGTGACAAAAATACCCTGAATAAACTGATTTTCAGGTGCTTTAAGTTATGTAGATCTGTAAAATTAAAAGGAACTCAAATTCTCAGATGAATCATTGCTTGATTAATATTAAAACCTTTGATTTTGCTTACATACCACCAACTGCGTCCTTTATTCCTTTATTGCTTTGCTCACAAGTTAAATGGGTGAATTTAATCAGTCCTTGTCAGCTATTGTACATTGATAATAGATATTAGCAAATGTCCATCAATTATAAACGCCATTTAGTGGGGATATTAATTGTGCTCCATTCAAAATAACTAAGTGTTAACATTGAATATTTAGACATTACAGCTCTGCCCATCTTCAGAAGCCGGTGAGGTGGCCATGCCGGTTTAATTATTCCAAGATGCTTCTTGTTTTTGCTGGTTATTTGGGTAACACTTTACTTAAAGCACTCATGTATAATGCATTATATATACCTTCATAATACATTGTGATGCATTCATAATGTATTATAAAAACGGCTATAACCATTTTATAAAAAGGCATAGCGTATTATAGCCACGTTTGTCGTGCATTATGAAGGCTCTATAAAGCTCTCATTTATAATGCACTATAAATACCTTAATAATGCATTATAATGGCTTATGTTGACCATTATAACGCATTATAAAGGCATCTATAATGCAGTTTGATCACTGCTTTAAGCATTACCGTTATCTGAATCCATCTTT
Organism: Mormyrops boulengeri; assembly: GCA_026781065.1. Classification (NCBI taxonomy): domain Eukaryota; kingdom Metazoa; phylum Chordata; class Actinopteri; order Osteoglossiformes; family Mormyridae; genus Mormyrops; species Mormyrops boulengeri. The sequence goes on from JAODLD010000038.1 coordinate 6,984,882, forward strand.
CATTTCTTTCCCTCTAATGTCCTGAATCTGAACTGTGTGCCCCAGAGCCAATATGTCATATAGTCTTACCAGGTTTTGCAGGCCCCCCCCCGCCCCCCTTCTTCCTTAACCAAATGAACATAGTAAAGGCTGGGTCACTGTCCTATCCCCCGTGTCACATGATTCATCCAAGCTGGATTTCCAACAGAGTAATGCAAAATAATGTCATGTTACTCAAGATTTTATTTCAACAATTTTCAAAAAAATAAAAGTAAATAAATAAGCTATCAATTGCATGAACTGAACTTACGAACTTATCCAAATAAAAGTGGCGAAATAGGAAATGGTACACACTGGAATGAAAACCAGCAGGGACAAAGGACGGAGACCTATATGATTACAGGCTGCCTCATCTCTCAGTGGATGGCAAACAAAGGCCCCCGAAGGAAATATGTCACTCATAAAGGATGAGGAGTGTCTGCCTCTTAAATCTCTTCACGTCCTGTGTGATGAATCATCACGCTACTGCCCAGTCGAGAGTCCCGGCAGAGACTGCATATTTACCTTCAGAGTCCAGCTTAATGAAAGCAAATGAGTAAAACTGTTTGTTCTAGTTCAACCTCAAGACCCATCTTTTGTGTGAATACCTCAGTTAGCTCATAAATCCGCTGACCCACTCTGTTATAATCTGTTTTCGTATTTTTGCAGTAGCCTTTGATTTGAATAGCGCTTTGCTAATTGCTGTGTTCTTCGTAATATATTGGGTAACATTTTAGTTAAGGCCATGTTTTTAGTAATTTATAAACACATTCATAATACATCATAATACATTCATGAAGCATTTTAAACATGGCTATAAATATTTATCAAAAGGCATAACACATTATAGCAATGTTTATTATGCTTTATGAATGCCCGGTGAAGCTCTCATCTACAATGCACTATAGATACCTTTACAATGTAGTACAAAGCATCCTTAATACTTATACCAACCATTGCATACCAACCATGTTTATAATACTTTATGAATGTATTATTATTTGTTATTAATCTGTTTGTAAATCACTAAAAACATGGCTGTAAGTAAAGTGTTATCATGTATTGTATATCTCTTGCTACAATGCTAACTTACCATTGTTACTAGTCATTTATTAGAAGCTCCTCCTAGCTTCACTTATGCCCAGTTGGCTCCCTGACAGCTGTATGCCTGTAAGGTACTGTATGTCTCGCTTGTACTTTGCTATGTTATGTAAATATGTGTATCCATCTGCACATGGAGAGTTAATGATATGCAATTACAGGTGCTGATTTACATTTAAATGAGTAACAAATTTTTTAATTTTAACAATTTTTAACTCTTTATATATTGAAGCCTCTTCTTACCAACACTTTCATTGCAGAAATGATTTTTATGATGTGTATTCAAAAATGACTCCATTCCTCCTGTGTCCAATTGGAACTGGTAGGGCTGCTTGTGCACAATCAATAGTCAAAGTTATCTGTGTGTTCCCATCTGTTGAGGTGTAACTGATATATAGAAGCCTGTCTAATAGGATTAGCGTCTAATGCACGCCTACATGTCGAAGACAGAGCTGTATTACATCATCAATATAGACCGTTTTATATGGTTTTCAGTTTATTTATGTAAGATTTGTGAAATGAAAGTCGCCCACAATATTAAACGGATTTGGGAGTACAGTTTTTTGTCACAGTAACAATTCATTCATTTGTTTTATATGCTGTTTGTCCTCAACAACATTGATGGGGTCTGGAGCCTATCCCAGACACAATGGGCATATGGCAGGGCACACACACCTCTGCCAACCTCCATTCACCTTTGCATGTTTTTGGACTGTGGAGGGAAACCTGAGACGAGGAGAACATACAAACTCTATATCCATGGAGCCAGGGCAGGGACTCGAGCCCTGGTCTGCAGAGGCGTGACGTGCCCATGTTAACCACAGCACTCCTGCCGTCACATTTTAGTCATTCAGGCCTCACTGTTTCTGGCAAACCTTTGACTCTAGAAGGCTCTCAGTATGCCTTGCAGTTGATCGCTGTACCCTTCATTGTTCCCTATGCTTCCCTGGACAGGTTCCAGAAAACGATATCTGAAACAAAACAGCCACTCATAACCAATACTCCCCCTAATTATGGAGTAATATTTACCAAATGCTGATTTGTCTGTTATTCAGAAAATTTTATGTCTTCAACAGTTTAAGAACATAAGCACATAAAAAATTTACAAACGAGAGTAGGCCATTCGGCCCTTCAAGCTCGTTTGGGGAGAACTTAACTAATAGCTCGGAGTTGTTAAAATCTTATCTAACTCAGATGTAAGCCAGCTAAAGTGTGATTTTCCATCATATTCGGCCCCAGATCAATCAAAAAAACACATTTTGAATCCTGGAAATGCCATAATTTTTCCAACCCTAACCTTAGCCTAACCCTA
>JAODLD010000038.1:7020342-7032114 GCA_026781065.1 Mormyrops boulengeri
CCAACTTCTCTACAATATTTCATTTTCAGTAGGTTGACTGATCATACAGTACATGTTCCTGTTGTATAATAAAATGGACAGACAGTAATTGTTGTATTTTGTCTATTTTCCGTTGCAGATTTTTCTAGATGATTCTGTGGGAGCAACTGACCTGGTACCTCTTATAAATGAGTCTGGAAACCCGAGTGGAATAAACTAATTATAAAGTCGATACATTGTAATGTTTATTGAAGACCAGCTTATTTTACCCTCTCAAGCCCCCTCTCAAAAAAAGAACTATAAAATTTTGACAAATTTGAAAAAGTTTTAAAACTGGTACAGCTAGTATAGGAAAAAGATAAACCTTTATTTTGGGGCAAGTTTTGTGATTATTGTGTAAAAAACAACATGCCATTGAGTCACAATCACTATCTTGCAGGGAATGTGATGTTTTTTATAGAATGGTAATGAATGGTAGTTTTACAGATACAGCATACTGTGTGGACAGTATGTGGTCTGTTGACAACATGGGAACCTACAAATTTACCTTGCAATGAATAAATCCACTTTCCATAACAGCACAGCAGATGCAGGGTCGTGGGCGGGGCCTGGAGCCAATACAAGGGAACAGCGGACAGCCTGGCCTGGAGCCAATGCGAGCGAACAGCGGACAGCCCGGCCTGGAGCCAATGCGAGCGAACAGCGGACAGCCCGGCCTGGAGCCAATGCGAGGGAACAGCGGACAGCCCGGCATGGAGCCAATGCGAGGGAACAGCGGACAGCCTGGCCTGGAGCCGATACGAGGGAACAGCGGACAGCCTGGCCTGGAGCCGATGCGAGGGAACAGCGGACAGCCTGGCCTGGAGCCGATACGAGGGAACAGCAGACAGCCTGGCCTGGAGCCAATACAAGGGGAACAGCGGACAGCCCGGCCTGGAGCCGATACGAGAGAACAGCAGACAGCCTGGCCTGGAGCCAATACAAGGGAACAGTTCAAGGCAGCAGACAGCCTGGCCTGGATGCCAGCCCATCACAAGAGAAAACTTGCACAAACACAAGTAGAACATGCAACTTCCACAAAAAGAAGTATTGTAGGAATCAACACATAGCCACAGAACCACCTACTGATCCACATACCGCCCTTTCGCAATGAGGGAGTCATTTTTAAAATTATTGTGCAGTTTAACCCGGATTCCCTCCACATACAAGAAACAATTGGGAAGACAGTTCAATGTAACATTTATTTAATCTGTTTACAGTACATATTTCAAACAAAGCTTTATGTATGAACAGGTAGGTTTAATAAGAATACACAGAAACATTACCTCTTTTCCACACGCACACACACGCACAAGCTCGCACGGACAGCCAGCCAAAAAAAGTGTTCAGGACAAAAACATGATAAGGTCACCTCCGGCTGGGCTTTAACTCAAACTTGTCACCTCCCCCTTTGCAGGATCAGCACTCTTTCACAGAGGGAAGCCTGTTATTGTTAATTGTCGAGACCGAAATACCATTGTGCACAGACGGCCCACTAGGTTAAAGGTGATGGAGAACACTGCTGTGGCTATACTGACTAAACAATTTCATAAACTCAATATCTACCATAAGCTACAACGGCTGAAAGACGTGAGGCTTTTTCTTTAATTTATGCAAAATATAACTGCCAAAGTTGGTAATAAAAAAATGAAAATGGTTACAATAAACACATACATGTTACTAAAACACTTGAAGAGCTCACTTCATTACTGGATAAAAAAATACTGAAGACATATTTTTCATATGCTCGTATGAGAAACATGTTTTTCATGCCACGCTTGGTCATCTGAGCAGGTACCGAGGCAAGTCACTGCTTGTTTCACGACAGAAAAACCGTTTTGTTTTTGCCAGCAGCCAATTTAATTTCCCTCTTAGGTTTTACATTTGCTGGATTTAAGTGTAAACCAGAACGACACAGAAATTAATGTTTTTCCTCCAAAATAAAGAGCAATGCAACATAGCTACAAAATGAGTTTCGCTTAAAACAAAATGCTAAAAGACTCACTAATTGACTCACTAAATGACAATTTAGCTGCTGGGGGGGATCATATAGTAAACAAAGAGGATCACGTCAGCCCATTGACTAAATATGTACATTATGATTGTCTGGCTTTGTCTGACAGCCAATCAGCTATTTACCCCTTGGTGGTGTGCGGAATAGGACCGTGTGATTGGTTCACCTCTCTTACAGGGCCACTTGACCGGCACTGCGGACAAAGCTGTCTGGACACCGCGGACTTTGGAAGGCAGCAACCATGCAAAATAAACGAAGCGACAGACGACACGTTCTGATTTATCGCCATGCATCCGCCTTCTCACAGTTCCTCGGAAAAGGCAGCTATGCTTCACTGTCTCTTCAATATCACTCCTCCCTTGGAGTTAGTTGGTGCTGTTTGTTGAATTCTCCATCCATTTTCTCCCCCACCCAATCCAAAAGTTGGGGACAGAGAATGAAGGGTCTTTCCAAGACCGGATTTGCTAAGGGATCCTCAGCCTCACAAAGCTGGTTCCGTTCTCTTTGTAGGCTGACAGTGGACGATGAACTGAACGGAGAAAGTCCCACACAGAATGTTACAAAATGTCTTTATAAACCAGTACTGAAAAAGGCAGATTGACTCAACACAGAAGTTCATTCTTCAGCTCCATCCAAGGACAGTCAAAATTCATCATAGGCGTTGAGATCTGAGAAGTAGCCATTGGTATATGTTTTCCCTGCAAGGTTTGGATTGAAGTATTTATTTCTTTCTTCCAAAATCAGATTATTTTTATTGAATGCCTGCAAATGAGATAAAACACATCGCTGTCAGAGGAATGATGAACACCAGGTGGTGACTTATTTAATATGGTTTACAGATTTATTAGTTACTACAGTAGTAGGGCTGCAGTAAACATAACACAATATTTCACACAGATGAAAAGTCTTGTGCAAAGAAAAGAGTAACTCAGATGTAGAATGGAGATGGCGCTTTGTCTAGCTGGCCCCAATGCATTACAATGCATTTTTTATGTTAAAAAAAAATCTTAGTAGTTAGTGAATCATTTTGAATTACTGTCTTCTAGCACATTGTGTTCATAAATAGTCCTTCATCACACAAGTAACATAACTTGAATTAAACAAGTAAGTAATTTAATTTGCCTTCCTCAATGCCACCTGGTATATATCTGTGGAGATATCCATAGACCTAGTAAATTAAGGATTTCCTGGGGTCTAATCTGCTCCACTGTTCCAGATTATGTCAAAGGTTGGTCTCAACACAAAAATTGTTTACACATGGTTCTACTGTTTTATATTCAAAAGCAAAACTTCATGTGATATAAGCATATCATTCAATCTACCCATTAAAGTTGCATTTCTGCAGCTTTCATAAAGTTAAACCATCTGTCAAAAAAATATGTTAAAAAAACAAATTAACATTATATACACTTACCCAGTGAAAACTACTGCAGACAAAAAAATCTATGGTAATGCTTTGGTGTGACATGGTGAATAAAATGTTTGTGACAGTTTTTTTTATTATTTTTATTTAATAATGTATGTGGTGACTGTCAACCAGCATAGCTCCAAAAAAATGTACTCGGTGTCAATATCAATTTTTCTTTCGGTTCTTAAGGGTGATATTTTATTTTTTTTACACACACACAATGGTATTTGCACATTTGATATTGTGTTACAATATAAATCCAAGTTTGGAATTCTTGTAAATGTCAGTGCAATTCTTAAATTAAAATGTGCAGTCTTTTCTTTTGAGAATAACAGCCATTATACAATAAAAGCCCACCGTCACTGAGAAGTGACATTTCTTACTTAGATCCCATTTCAGCTGAACTTGACATTTATTATTTTGGAAAACTGAGGGTGTAATTAGACATGTGACTATATAAGAGCCTCACAATGTACTGCAACATGGGAAAATGACCTTAAAATGCATGTTAAAACCAGGAGATGAAATGTATATGGAGCGATTCAAAAGGGAAACTGAGAAATAAATGATAAAAATACACTGCCTTCTCACAAGTGTACGGCCGGGCCGGGCCGGGCCGGGCCTGTGATATGGGACATGAAAGATGGAGCCTGGCAAGAGCGCAAGCTCGTCAGCGCCGACCTGCCGCAACCGCGGAGAGGGACTGATTTTCGGAGGAGGTCGAATAGTTGGGGAGGCGCAAAGTTGGCGAGTGTTAGCAGAGAACCTCGGAGCCCCGCGACATCCCGGTGTTAGGAGACAAAGGCGGGCGAGAGCCGTGGTCATCCAGGGGCAAGAGCACGGACACACCGGGCTGTGAAGAGGAACGAGGGAGAGGGAGCCTCAGCGTGGTGGGACGGGGGGGGGGGGGGCAGTCAAGCACAGAAGGGCTGAGAGAGAGCCTGGGTGGGGGGTAAGGCATGCCTTTATTCCCTTGTAACAGGAGGCACTCAAGGAGAGCAGATGAGATAACGTCAGTGAATTAGCTGGAAGCCAGGGTGTGCCGGTGTTTGAGCGTATTAAGCTATGTCAGGGAGCAATGACAAATCAGCCCTTTACAAACCAACTGACTTTTTAAACTACTTTTTTGTGTCTTTCAATTTTCAACTCTGTTTTATGTGGTTTGGGGTCAGGAGTTATTAATCATGAAGAAGAACCCACAAACAGAGCAATACCTACACTGTGTGGTTACTTTATCAGGTACACCTACTGTAGCTGATACCAGGCATAACCCACTTTTTCCTCCAGAACTGCTTCTCAGTTAGACCAACGGTATGTTCAAAGAACACATTCTGCATGCAGCTATTGTGTTCAGCTGTTATTTTTGTACTTTTAGTCTTCCTGTTAGCTTTAACAAGCCTTGCTGTTCTTCTCAGAACTGTTTCATTAACAGAACTGCTGCTGACTGGATGTCGTGTATTTTTTGCACCCTTCCCTGTAATCTCTAGGACACTGCGGGGTGTGAAAATCCCAGAAGGGTGGCTGCTTCTGTGTCTGGCACGAAACTGTCTCCCCATGTTTAAAATGGCTTAGATCAGGCGTCTCAGACATTCTTCTGCTTAATCGAACAGTAACTGAACTGTACGCATTGAGTTGCAGCCATAGGTTTTTCTCCCAGGGGGTGTAAGGTAAGAGAGCCCAAAAGACAATAAATTATTATTACACATTGACTAACACAACCCACATTTTCGTTACCTTACAAAGTAATGTAATTTTATTAGACTTAAGATGTTCAAATATCATTTCCATGTGATGAGTAGGGGGCGCACTTGCACCCCCTGCTAAATATTGCCTATTGTTGCAGCCACACGATTGATTGTCTGGAGGAGCAGGCTGCTCGCCTTGGTCGTCCCTATTAAACTGGCCACTGACAGTATATTGTCTGTGTGTCCTGTTGGCCCCAGTCCTACGTGAGTCACATCCAGCCTGCCTTGGATGGTGCCCTGGTTCCACCTCGGACACATTGTCAGTCACCTCCAGATCTCCTGGGGTGGCTCAGCTTACTCCCTGCCTTCCAGCGGGCATCGCTGATCAGGTCTGGCTCCCTAGCCAGCCAGCGGGTGGGGGATTGGAGGATTGGTTCGTAAAGTGGGCCAGGGGGCTGCTGGACCTCATCTGCATGCTTATCCTGCCACGCCGAATCGATTCTGCTCGATGGAGGAGGCTGCGGGGTCCACGCTCATCTGCAGAGCTTAACTGTGGAAGCTGCTGGCGGCCGTCAGGCCGTACATCTCTGCTTAATGTGAATCAGAGGCCTGGTCGCCTCTTTCCCCACACGCTTCTTAAGAGCCCATTTTCATTTGAGCTAGTGCCCAGAAAAAGTGTCCAGAAAAATGTCTCAGGCTCTAAAGTCATAATAAATCGCGGATAATTACATCGACTTCTATTACAAATAAATATTTCATGATGCCAGTCGTGAACTGGGTGAACTGAAGCCTCAAAATCCACACCCAGTTCAAATCTTAACTGCAAGATAAGTGGTTTGTTGTTTTGTGTGAAGAACCAACAGTCCAGAGTTATCCTCCACATAATTTTAAACAGTGCACCCTCATTCTACACATAAATTCTGTCACAAAAGGCAGTTTACAGTTATTCATATTGCAGAAAAATGTGTATGTAATAATCATAATCCCACTGCTACAAGCAACCTTGTTTTTATGGGAGATGCAGAACAAAAACACTCAATCACTTATGAGAAAGCAGTGTATGGCCACTCGGAGTATTTTCTTGTTCAAACTGGAGGACACCTTCAAGCAAAGTTTTCTTATGTCATGCAGAAGACAAGGCCTAAAACTAACCTTAATTGCCTCCACAGTATCATATTTGTCCAGCTTGTTGATGTGGTTGGTGACGCTGGTGTTGAGCGAGGTGGATACAGGGTGGATGACTGTTGCATCGTGGGATTGCTGCTGGTACCTCTGACAGTACGTGTAGACTAACAGGGTGATCAGGCAGCCCAGGATGGAACTGCTCAGACCAACTGCAATCATGTGGAACAAGTTGAAATCTGCAGAAAAACAACTTCATCTCATCAAATGGCAAAATACATTCATTTAATTAATGATTTAAACAAAAATGAATGCAATATTACTACACACCACAGATAAGCCTATAAACCGAATTAAATATTACCTCCACATCGCCTGTCATCACGACTGGAACGAGCAATTGATATCTCTAAAGGGGGGAAAAAACACATAGATGACAGGAATTTACAGTAATTTATAATAAAATTTAAACAGATAACAATCAAATTACCTCCTACAGAACCTCACACTATATTTCAAGTCACACTAATAAAGGATAAATTACAGGATATTTAATAAGGCTTAATGAAACATTAGAGACTGATGTTACTGGATGCAAAACCGTAACGCAACAGTAATGTAATGTATATTCAGATCAGTCTAGCCATAATAACCTAATGAGGTTAATTTTTCTTTTAGGTCTTTGGGGACACCTTATAAAATCAGATTTCCTTTCTTGAACCATAATCCTACGTGACCCGTTTATGGAATCAGACTTGGCGATGCATTAAACTTTCATCTGCTTATGAAAATGCTGACCTATGGGGAAAGGGGAAAATGAGAGATGAGGGTATTTCTGATGAGTGATAACAGGGGTGGCCATTAGAGTAGAGTACTCGGAGGATCTGACCACTGGGGCAGCCTGGATGGAGAATGGGTTCGTGATCGCCTCCAGAAGGTAGCGAATGGGACACACCCGGGGTTGGAGCTGAGGCCCACTGGCTCGCTCACCTGGAATGAAGTTGGAGTCAGAAGCACAAGACCTGATCTCCGATGAGTTTCCGGAACACTGGTTTCCAGTAGGGAAGAGCACCTGGCAGTGACGGAGGCGACTCTGGACCCTGGAGGAGTCGCAGCGCGTCCAGGCCGACCACTCCGACCAGCTCTCTGAAACACAGCCCCGAAGCCCACGGGGACAGCTCAAGGACATCTCAAGGGCTGTCACACTTCTTAAGGATTCAAGGGTTTTATATGTCACATGCAGGGTACACCGGCAGGCTGTAACCTGAAGTGAAATGAAAAGTGAACTCTGCCATAATAAAAACAGCAAAAGCCGTACAGACATAAAATGTACGGTATAATAAATATGTTTGCGCCTGTAGCTTCTGGAATAAGCTCTGGATCCCCATGACCCTGAAAAGGACAAGTGGGTATAGAAAATGGATGGATGGATGGATGGATGGATGGATGGATAATAAATGTGTCATAAATAAGGAAATGAAAGATACTGAAAAAAAACCCAGAAATGTGCAACATAGTTCAAATAAAGTAAGAAGCAAGTGTTACATTATAACTGATGATTAAGTACTAAGTAATGTGATGGCTTGAGGGTAGAAGCTCCTTCTGAGCCTCTCAGTTCTCACTGAGAGACTGCAGAAGCGCTTTCGGGACCTCAGCCTGGTGAAGAGGTTGTCATTAGGGTGGGTTGTGCTCCTGCTGATTTTGGCAGCTCTGACCCTGCATCATCTGAAGCAAAATGTCCTGCAGGGAGGACAGATCAGCCTTGCTGATGCATTCAGCTGACTTATCTTGCGACACGCCAAACAGATGGCTCACAATACGTTACGGGCCCATTAATACCTGGGTGCTCTTCAGAAGCACGTCACGAAGACAGAAATCCCAATTCCCCAGATGTTAGCTACCCTCAGCTGCCCTAATCAGCCACCGATGGCTTCTTACGCCAAACAGTAATGTCCGTCTGCCCCAGCTCCTCACAGACCACACACTGAAAGGTATCTCTGTCCCTCAGCCGCAGTTTTAACCAAGATTCACCAAATTATTTCCGGTACATAACACTCTGCTGCATGACGAGTTTTCAATTAAGCCTGCGAGAATTTCATTTCATTGATGCAAAAAAGGTTATTGTGTGCAGACTGCATGCCTTTGTAGGTTGTGTATCCAATAATGAAGGACAGCCATGTAAAAAGCCCCAAACCATGGGGGTATCTGGACAGAGGTGGGTGCCGATTACCTGGGCAGGGCTGCGTGTTGCATAGCGCCTCCTCCGTGTGCAGTCCCAGGCAGATATCTCCACCGTAGGCCGGGGCGGGGCTGCTGCAGCTTCGTGTGCGTATGTAGTGACCTCCCCCACAAGTGACGGAGCACTTGGACCAAGGTGACCAGCAGGACCAGCTCCCGTCCACTGAGAGGGTGGGGAGAGGGTGGTTCAGAAGAGGTATGATGGCGGGGGGGGTCTAAAAATAAGTGGCTCAGTGCCAAGAGCTCCCAAGCAACAGGAAAGCCAAGAATGAGCCCCAGGCATCTCCAGGCAGGAGACCATTGAACCATGAGGCATCCTGAGATACAGGACTTGACAACGAGCTTAGCAAAATCTAGAACTTTCCCTCTGTATAAAAAAGGTATTTCCAGACCATTTTGCATACCTCGCTTTTTATTTAAATTTTTAATTTCTGTCCAATGCATATTGTTTTGCTCATGATGGACTTCAAGGTTTGCGTACTTTACCACGCATTCGTCGCTTATGCTACACTCTGCTCCGCTAAAGTGAAATTATGAGGTTATAAATCACAGCTCTTCTTGAATGTCCATTAGTCCTTGTCGAGCACACTGCTACAATGAGGCGGGTCTCCTGCTGGTCCGCTGTGGGGGCTGAGCAGATGGCCCCCTGCCGTGTGCCTCAACAGAACTTCAGGTCTAATTCATTCAGGTACATATCCCTCACCTGACCCTCCAACTAATGAGGGTACACAAACCATTACGGGTCTGTCGACCCACCATGCAGATGTTAACTGCTAGGGGTAAAGGAGTGCGGCACTTATGAATGTTTATACATGTTTATATGTCTATGAAGCCATAATACGCTGCATATCCACGTCTCATAAACTCTTCAAATAGATCATTACCAATTTCCTACCACGTGAGTTACCAAGCAACCAGTTGTCATGATAGCCGACACAGACCTTCATTAATGTCCTTGGATAGCTTTTGATTGTTCCGTGTGTAGGTTAGGAAGATATTATTTGGCTCTAAAAACTCTCATAAGTAGTGTTACCTACTTTTCCATGGTCATGGATATAAGCTTCTCAAATGTTTTCAAGTTTCTCAAAAGTGTTCCTCATGATGCCATAATTCATAGCTGATACAGGTGCTGTTATAAAAGCTTTACCTACTTTCTGATGGGCATGAAATTTGGACAATATAGTATAAACAACGGCTCTCCTGTGAAGATAGCCCAGACAAATTTAACAATATCCTGAGAAGCATTGACTAAATTCATTTTAGAACGTGTTTGCAGTGCTTTACAATCAATTCCACCACTACTGAATATCGAACTATGTGCCTCAGAATGAGGAGAGTTTAGTCTTAGGGATTTTTGAAATGCAATGAACAGAAACAGTTCATTCTACAGTGAATGCCTAGTAATATCTTTGTTGTTCTCTGGACCTGATTTAATGTGCAACCTATAGGCCATAACTGTTGTTCTTAGTGGTTTTGAATGTCTGCATCAGGAGAGGGTACAGAACACATGTCAACGTGCAATAGGAGCCGTCTAATTTCTGAATATCCCCACCTACCTTCATCGAAATTCAAGATTAACTTTAAGAGGTTTCGTAGAGGAATTACTGTGAGTGAAGGTGTAACTGAATTTCCCTACTGTTTACGTCTCAGCAAAGAAGCAGACTGGACCGCATATAACATCATATGACATACTGTGCCATCTGAGGAAGGTATCCTAGGATGATTTCAAAACCCCAAAACTAATCGACCGTACTACTAAATCCATCGGTTTTCCGATTGCTAAACCAGGGTCACTATATGCCTGGAACCTCAGGAAGGCAGTGAACACACACGCAACACACATGCAATAACATGGTATAGGGATTCGAACCCACAACCCTGGATATGTGTAGCAAAAGTGCCACCCAATTATGTTACATTAAGTTACATTGTATTACATTAATTATTTAGCAGGTGTTTTTTTCTCCAAAACGACTTACAAGTGAAGATTGGAGAACAAGGTTGGTCAGCATCCCTACTGACCGACTGCGCATCCCCGGCAAACCTATTCTTATTTTCAGAATAAGTTTCCCTACAAACACACAAACTGATGACCAACAGTCATTAAGGCACGTCACTGTTAGCAGACATTCCGTCAACTTTAAATTCATGACACACACCCACACGACCTCCAGCTGGAATGCATCAGATGTGACGCGCCCCCAGTCAGCGGCCAATTTACTAGGAACACCATCTGACTGATACAAACAGCACACTCCTCCCTAACAGTGAATCGAGTGGCTGTAACGGAATATATCAGGAGGCGGATTACAGGTTTGGCAAGAAAAACAAGCGCACTGGGAGACGACGTGATTAATGGTCACTGGTGCCATGAGAAAGTATAGCTGGCGTCCCTGTGATAGACCCCGTCATTAATACCACCTCAGCAAAGAAATAAATGAACAACCCCACAACATCTGTCCGTAGCGTGATCAGAGGTACATTAGCAAGGTCAGAGGCCCCTGGACTATTTGAGCTGTCAGAGTCCCCCCTACTTTTTTCCACGATGATGTAGTTGTCAACCAACGGAGGAGGTGGCGATGACAAAAGTTGTTGTCTGGGGAGGGAGGTTAATTTATTAAATCAGGTCAGCTAAGGCTCCTTTGTAGAGGTAAGTCCCTGGGTAAGACCGCGCATTAGCGTCTCGGCTGATCACAATGGTCACTACGTGCTGGACACAGAGTGACGCATTTCAAGTCAGCTTGGCTTCCCTGAGATGCAAGATATGTCCTCCTTCGATGAAACTCTTAATTAACCGCCGGTATTAACGTGGATGAAGCCTGTGGCTAAAAGCACCTGATGTCTAGACGCCACGTCCCCCCTTAGAGAGGCGTTGTCCTTGGACATACTCCCGCAGATCACAGACGAGTTGAAACACCAGCCATAAGCTGGCCTCGTTGCTTTTAACCTGGTTTCGAACCTGATTTCTTTGAAAACAGTCTCCATTTACAGGCTTGTTTCCAGTAGTAACCATGCTACTGATTATTTGAGTGGGAGTGGGACTTGAATGGTTAAAACTCTAATCCCAACATAATGACTGTAACCCATACCCAGCCCTAACCTTAACCATAAGAAACCAAACAAAATACAAGAGCTTTGGCATTTTTACTTTTTTGATTGCATTCACAGATCTTAGTGTGGACCTGAAAAATGGTCCCCATAATGTAATATAAACATAATCCACACACCCACACACACACACCCAATAGCGTGTGTGTGTGTGTGTGTGTGTGTGTGTGTGTGTATAT
>JAODLD010000038.1:7055538-7090158 GCA_026781065.1 Mormyrops boulengeri
TTTACTTTCCTAGGTTGGGTCCAGAGCCTGAATGGACGACATTGCCATAAATGGACATGAAGGGGTGGAGACAGGGGGCAGGCTGTGAGAGGGGTGCAGGCTGTGCGAGGGGTGCAGGCTGTGCGAGGGGTGCAGGCTGGTCACAGGGTTGGGGCTGGGATATGACAACACCCAGCTGTAGTGCAAACATTTGGCCCCCTGCCATGACTTTAGCAGGGGCAATTCTAGGATTTGACCCATAGAGGGGCTCAGCCCCCTGAAGAAAAATGGGATGTCATCCCCCCCCCCCCAAAAATGATTAAATTTGTCAAGAGAAGGGGGGATTCACTATGATAAAGTTCGCCGAGCCGGGGGTACGAAATGTATATGAAAACGCAGGACAAATCGCTGAATGGTTTCAGAAAAACTATTTTTCAGGTGGCCTGAGACATAAAGTGAGGAGGTTGAAGCTCCCCTGAATAGGGTTTAGAACCACATATGGACCTTTGGACTGTTTGACTAGCAGGAAAAGCTCAAAGAAGTCTAAATGGGCCCCAGCTTCATGAAAGCGCAAAACAAAAAAACAAACAAACAAAAAAAAGACTAAAAGCTAGGCTGTTCAGTTCTAGTTGGATCTGCCCCATCACACCCGTTAGGGGGTGGGGGTGGGGGGTCACAGCTTCCTGTTCCACAGCTCTGAATCTCAAACCCCCAGTGTCAGAGGGGTGTGCCAAGATCAAACCCTTCTGCTCTTCAAACCTCGACTGCAAAAAGGACCTCAGCCAGACATGACACCTTACCATGACAGGATCCGCCCTAGCCGCCTCTCACCAATCACCCAGCCTATTGCACAATCACCCCGGGCTCTCCTGGCTACTGCCATTGGTCAGGCATGCCGAGTTCTGCCTTCCCACTCACTGCCACACCCACACAGTGCCATGCCTGCCTTCTGAGACTCTACAATAAGATGCTCTGTTGCTCAGCTGCTATTAAACTAAGGAGGGTAATTACCCTACCTTGCCTTAGCCCTAATGTATTATTAGCATGTTTAACTTATTTTGCTCAATATTTTGCATGTCAAAATAACTGATTACTCCATTTGTAGCATAACCAGGTCTGTTATAATGAAAAAGGGAGATTTTGGAGTCGGTGTGAGGTCGCTGCTACACCTGCTACACCTTCTGGTGTTCTGTCTGTTTTCTATGGCTTTGTGTCACAGTTAGCTTTAACATTTATTTCCACCATCATGATTATATGACACACCAGAGTCGTATAATCTTCATATATATATATATATATATATAATATGGATTTCAAAAAATTCAGAATGATTCTAGACTAGAGTTACTTCTATCGAAATTTCATATTAAACATAATTTTCTTTGTAGTTCTTTCTCATCATTATGTATATTAGCTTACATTACCTGATGACCGGAGTGCTTTCATGTTATTTTCTTTACTCAATAGTAATATTCCAGCTAATATTGCCTGCATAATTGATCCCCTTTGTGAACCTTTTCTCCTTCACACACTACACCGTATTATTTGATTCCTGTGAGGTGTTAATCCTAACTGTTCAGTGACCCAGTAAACTTTCTCTGTGTTAGTCATATTTTCTCCTTTTGTACCTCTAGGTAATTTTATAACTACATCACACTGCATTAGGGTGTTGGTGGTCTAGCGGTTAGGATGCCTCTAGATCACAAGATCGTGGGTTTGAGTCCCATCTCTGGCACTATCATCATTGGGTCCCTGGGCAAAACCCTTAACCCCAACTTGCTCTGTTCCTGAATTGAGGAAAAATGTAAGTTGCTCTGGATAAGAATGTCTGCTGTAAATGTAAATTGTAAATTTCCTGAGAGAAATGTTCTTTAGGGAAGGACATAATTCTGTAGCAGAATCATCCGGAATTCACAAAATCTATGTGTTATACTTGACAGGAGCCTCACAGTGTCGATGCCAAACTGATCTGGCCAAATCTCATCATACCTTACACGTCTGCAAGGTCACTGTGGTTCTCTGCATCATGTCCTTTGACAGTTCTCAGTCTAAAAGGCCAGAAAGCAGAGTCCCATCTTTTATGACCTTAACAATGAAACAAGATTTCCATGAGTCTCAGTTCTACAAAATCCGTCAAAAAGACTGAGCGATGACCTCCTTCCACTGTACTTCATTCTGAATCCCACAGTGAATTCATGCAGCTGCTTGTTGACAATCTGATTGGTCAGACTGACCTTGTCTGCAAACAGAATTCACAACTACTCCCTGTAAACATTTTTGCAAATATAATGAATCTACATTATTTTTCAAAATAGTACCCAGTTTTTTGTCTGTATGCATATTCTAGATTCTGTTAATGGTTGTATTATTGCTTTGGAGAAATAAAAAACTATGCCAAATTATAAACATTTTCATTCAGAAGGCACACAGTGAAACGAATACAGTGCACTTTCTCAAACGTCACTGGAGTGACATTTACACAGGACACATTTGCAGTTCTTTTCAAAGGACAAAGTGGTTCTGAGTATGTTTGGAAACCACAACCTTCCCCTTTTTGGGAGGTTACTCACTGTGTGGATATAATAGCTCTGCAAGACTGCATCTCTGTGAGCTCCCAGCTCCTCCAGCGCTTTGATTAGAAGATTTAATGAACCTACAGAAGACCAGGACAGCTGAAGTTAAAGGAGCCCCATCTTACATACAGGATAAGCCATTCCGAAAATGAAATGCACACTTACTGAAATTTAAGATTCCCTGCGCTATTCAAACCAGGATGTATAAATCTGAATCAAACGGTGTTATGGGACGAGCATTAACATAATACACACGTTCCTCATTGAGCTTCTGCTGGTGAATGGTACTGGGGATCTCAGGAAGCCGAAACTGTCCACAATGCAGCATTTAAACTGAGCCCTGTGAAATTTTATTGACACACTTAGAATGTAATTGGTAGGAGAGCCAAATTATACAGAAATAATAGTTTTACTCTGTAACAAAAATAAAAAACAAACTCAAGAAAGCCAGACCACAGCACTCTCTCTCTCTCCCTCTGTCTCTCATGCACACACACATGCACTCACACAGAACTAACCTTACTTTACATCATTATCAACTGCTTATGTGTGAGTAGAGGGATTTGACCCCGACCTCCTCTATCTACACTCTCCCCGCATCTCACAAAACCTGGGATAAAATGGATCTCCATTACATTTCTATGGGATCAATAACTGGGGATGACGTAACAATGAGTCATTCCGGGCATCTCATAAAACTACAAAAATATAACAGCCATATGCCAAGCTTCAAAGGAAGAAACAATGTGTATTCTAGGGAACGGGGTGATTGGGGGGTCAAGCAAGCAGTGTGTTATTAATTTACCGAACATTACATCACAAGACTGCTATTTATTCAAGAAAAATTAAAAATAATTACATTTCAATGCAACACTCCCTTAAAAGGGACTGCAGCAAGATGGTTCTCTCCTTCTAACCCTGCTGCAGACCCGAAATATATCACCCCCAAAGCTGCGAATTGGTCCTCCCTTCCAAGGACCCTTTGTTCCTGACAGTTATCAACACTGCAGTACCCCTGGCTAAACCGCAGGTCACCGAGATCTCAC
Organism: Mormyrops boulengeri; assembly: GCA_026781065.1. Lineage (NCBI taxonomy): Eukaryota > Metazoa > Chordata > Actinopteri > Osteoglossiformes > Mormyridae > Mormyrops > Mormyrops boulengeri. The sequence continues at coordinate 7,059,137 of JAODLD010000038.1, forward strand.
AAGACTGACATTACACCTTAACTTTCAAACAGTTCCCTTCAAATTCATACGGGATTCCTTCTCAAAAGTTACTTTCCATCTTTTAGTTCATTATGCATAAAACTGCTGAAACAACGGCTCACGTACAGCAAGGACTCTTCTCTAGTGAGACCGAAAATATGAAGTAACGGTGCCCCCATGTTAAAAAACAGTCTGCAAAACGTTTCCATCTGCAATGCCCTAATACATTCAGAAGAATCAGGGTTGAAAATAACTTTATGCAGGGCACTAAATGACACCAGAAATTCAAATAACAGCATTCGGGAAAGCCATGTCTAGATTAATAATCAGTTACACCTGATACTCAATCATCAGTGCTGAAGAAATAGGACTCACTGTTTGTTTTCAGCTTGTGAGCGTTCCCCTTAGCTCACAGGGACACTCTAAAATAGTATGCTTCACACTCTGAGATATTATGAGCACAGATTTGTCAGGATAGATTTTCTGCACTTTGACACATGACAGAACGATATATCAACTTTTATAGGTGAGAAACATCAAGTTCTTTTTTTTCCCAAGGTGATTTCAATTTTATTGATTATTACGACATTTTATTTCCATTTGTCCTGCAACCAGGACAATCTATTACGATGCTGTGAAGGCCCTGAGAGCGATGCAGGCTGGGAACCTACCGGACATTCCGTGATGCTTTGCTCCCACTGGCTCATGCTGACGCTCTCCTCCAGAGTGGTACACTTCTTCAGAACCAGGTCCCAGCCGCAGTACGGGTCCCGGGCCCCCATGCACGCCCTGCAGGGTGGCGGGAGGGGGAAGCTCACTAAGGACAACAGCTATGCTTCATTTACTGTCTCAGTCAACGAGCCTGGCTTAATGGGCGCTCCGCCGGTAGCAGCGGCTCGCGTTATACATTAAATTTATGCGCCGTTGCCTCCTTTCTGTAAGGCTTAACGAGCCAGAGCGCTCTCCCCGCACTGCCATACTGACAAAGTCACATCGCCGTGACAGAAAATAAGCAAGGTGAGCCAATGTCACGCAACATATTTATGTCAAAAACGCGAAGCGGAGGAACGACACGATCCCCTTAGTTCCATGATCCTTTGAGGTCCCTGGAAGCATATTATTGGCCTCCATTTCCAATTGGTCTTTCTGACATGTCATTATTAGATATATTTATAAACTACAGGGTTTGGCAGGAAAATGATACAATTTTCTACTGCCGACCCGAAGTACCATGAAAATGACTATTATATAACATCCTCTGTAAAGCACATATCGGCACATTAGATAGGCTAAAATGCTCAAACATTTTCTCTGGCACCCATAATGCATTTTGGGGGGCCCTTGTCTTTTCTCATTGGACTACACAGAATACTAGCATTAGCCAGTAAAGACCACACCCAGTTGGTTTTTACTAGAACAACCAGAATCATTCATACCCAGTTCTCCGTTATGCATGGAGAAACACAAAGGAGAAGTGAAGTGGTCTGTTTATGATGTGGATTCGGGGGCGGGGGGCGGGGTTAAATAAACTTTATTATTTAAGCAGTGAGACAAGAGAATGGGGGCAGTGTCTGTGAAGAAAATGATGCCTTCCTTTAGTTAGCTGCCACTGGCCCTATATCTTCAAGATAACAGAACGTAAAATTGAAGGGGCTCTTTAATTGCGAGAGAAATTACGTTTCACGGTTTCGTCTGCATTCCCACTGGCCAAGTTCAATCTCCCTGCGAGCCGGATCAAACGAATGAAAACCATGTCTGTCACACTAGCGGCAAAAACAAAGTGAAAAAAAAATTTATCTTTTACGAGAAAGGGCCAACAAAACGTTTTTTACGAGTGTATCTATTTCCAAATGGCGCCAAGCGAGCTATCACGATCGGTTGCCTCAAAGTGAATAAAGCTTCATGGGAACCTCCAACCAAACAAGTGGTACTGCATCTCATAAACTAGGTCCCCGCAAGGACGGGGTGAGCAGATGGGGAGAAGGTACTTACTCCTGGGTTCTGTGGAAGTTGCATCGCATGAGCGGTATCTTGATAACCTGGTCCCTGACGCCAACAAAAAGGATGCTGCGACTGTGCAGGATCAGCAGGCTTCTGATTGGCTGCTGCTTTCCACGGGGGAAAAGCTCTATCTCATCCAGCAGACAGCTGCCCGTCTTCTGGTTCAGTGGGGAAAGCACTTTTCTGATGGTCCCGTAATCTGTTCGAGGGGGACAACATTTCTCAGTAGGGGGAGGAGGACAGGGAATTTTGATCTGGGAGTGTGATAAAACAGGATCCCATTAATGCCGGGACAGTTGTCTTTCCCAGATGATAATCTCCAGACAGATCGAGCTCCTATTGCCCCCGTTACAGACTGAAACATCGATCTGCTCCAGTTCTCTCAAAGTAAACCGGCCCGCTGTTACACCTCCTTCTAATACAGGGCCAGCCTACAAGTCAAAGGGGCGAGGTTGTTATTTCTGACAAACGCAGAGATTCTTAAATCATTTTAAAAGAAATGACTTGCGGTTAATTTAGAGATGTTCAAAGCCACCGCAAATGTCACCTGATTCTATCTGCAGCTTTATGTGCTGCAATCTTGTTTGAAGATGTGGGGTGCGCTAACTCACAGATATAACTGCAATTTCTCCAAAGATCCGAGAGACCTACAGCAATTCAGCATGTCAAAGTTTTTCTATATGAGAAAACTGCCAAACAACCATCATTTTAGAAAATAAGTCTAGTTAGAAATAATCTGGAGGAATTTGTCAGCCAGTGCATGTTTGCCATCCAGACGACATTGTATGGGAGCCTGTAAACAAAGCCCCTGCGGTCTGTCCACTTGGCAGAGAGGTGATGGATTGGCTTCAGGACCTGTGCTGGATCATTATGCCCAGAACAGTTCAGGTCTGGTGGATTCATGCTAGGGGACGCGGAACAATTAAGTGAACAAATAAGTGCTCCGGGCTCAGGCAGATAATTCAGGGATGCCATAAAATTACTGAGTTGAATTATTGAGTGAAATACCAGAAAATGCTATGAAAAGAAGGATTTATTAACCTGATTACTACATGTTTCTACTCTGACTCCATGTGCCATTCTAGTAGACTTTAATATCATAATTTCAGGATCTGTCCAGCACCAAAAAATTCATTGCAAATGCTGGTAATTTCACTGGACATTAATTCTACGGGGGGGGGGGGCATCATGATAAATACTCCATAATCTTTGCAAGAGTGACAACATAAATTCAAGCAATGCCTGCAGTAACCTGGAATAACAATGGCGAACAGAAATCTGCGGTTGGAGCTTAGCTTGTAGCCGTCACTGATCAAAAAAATAGCCCCAGAAATTGTTCGGTATATCAGCTTCAGCCTTATCTGCTTTAGACAGGTGACTGGTCCAGACTTCGACAGGTTTTGGTTGATGCTACAGTGGGTTCTACAAGTAGAGGAGCAACGATGCATGTGGATCGCACATGTTCATATATTAATGTTATATCTACATCAGTAGGAGAACGCTTTGAAGATTTCCTGTTGCCACATGGTTGCCCATTAAATATGTTCCACCTAAATCATCGTCTTGGGATGAAACAGGCCAGTATAATGAAGAAGGTATCTCATCCAAAAATGACCAACATGACATATCATAACTGGTGTAACCAAGCCACAATCCACTGAAGCTTACTCACCCGGATACAAGATCAATAAAACAAATGTTGGGATAGTGGCACGTAATTTTTCACCATCTTTTGAGCAATTAATTCTCCTCGCATTCTCTTTTTTCCCTACTACATTTCCTCCTTACACAGCAACAGGGAAATTAATCCGGAATCAACCGTGGAATTTACTCACGCTTGAACTCAGCAATTCACCAGGGATGGCTACTCAGACCAATACGAAAGGGCAAGCTAATATCTCATATTCAAATCTCCACAATCCACTTGGGGGAAACAGCTGCTGTTGCTTTCTCCTACAAATGAATGGTGTTGATATCGATTGTAGTGATTTCTCACGTGTGCTGTGACTAGGGTGACCACCTAATCCGTGTCAGGGGGGCACTATGAGCTAGGACAGGGTGGACAAACTACCATTTCAATTAAAAAGACCTTTCACTTTAGCACTAAGTTCTTGCTGTGTACTGATTGGTCAGTCTACTATAATCATGGATGTGTCACTAATATTAACGTGAAACAGCTGGATGAGTCTTTCAATCGAGGAAACAAACCAGTAAAAAGCACAAGAAGTTTTGAACTAATTAGCTGAGCACTAGAGCCTTTCAGTTTTAAAGTGATTTGTAAAACCTGAAGTAGCTCATACTGTCCCTGCTGACATGGATTAGTGGTCACCCTAGCTGTGACACATCGCATTTTGACACATTCTGATTTTGGCGTGCTCTGGGACAGAGCTGACACACGAAAGGGCATTTTACCAAGGCAATAAATGGCAAAAAAAATGATATCATCAATCAAACGGAATTCTTGAAAGACAAGACGCAAAAAGCAGGCGGGGGCCGTACCTGTAGCCAGGTAGATGATGTGGAACAGCATGTCCTTGCCCTGCACCACGTCCACAGCCACATGGGAGAAGCGAACATCGTCCTCCATGAAGAATGGCACGGGCGCCACCGGCTGCACCACCTCGTGCATCAGGATGAACTTCTGAGCATCCTGCAGGTTCCTCTCGGTCAGATTCACGTTGGAGCCATAATCTATAGTGCCACACTACCGCAGTATACAAAAGGAGCCATAAAGACAGAAAACAAAAGTGAAAGGAAAAGAGAAGCAACATTAGCCACACCAAAACACAATTATACAGGCGCTTTTTAAATCCGTAGTCTAACGAGTGAAATTTTCAACGTTATCAATTCAAGAAATTTGACATGCTAATTATAGTGCAATTATACCGCTATTATTATCATAACCAAACATTTTATTTTATCCAATGTTTTGTTTTAATTCTATACTAACAATTCAAATGAAAATGACATTATTTTCTCAATTATAGATTTTTTCCATTGGTATTTTATTTATATATATACACATACACATACAACTATTGATGACCACAACAGCAATGAGTCAAAATCACAGAACTTGTCTAGAGCGAATCGGTGCACCGCTGCCTAAAGAGGAGGCGGAAGAGAACCTACTGGAGGATGCTGGTTTCTTGAGAGTCTCAATTAAAAGCAGCCCATTGGGCCATGGGACAATTATGCCCCATTTTCCCTTGAGAGACCGAAGCAAGGTCCCGTGATACCGATGCAGCGGTAGAGTCAGGGCAGCATCAGCAGAGCTTCTGCTGTTGTTCGCCGCTAAAGGCCGCCGCGCTGTAATTGGACGTCCTCCAAAGGCACACTTCATGTTACCAGCTTAATGCAATTGTCTTCATTTTACCCATCCTTGTCATGTCTTCTCAACTCATATTTTATGTTCCTGTCAGCACATCTGTCCTCTATGAAGCTGATGGTTTTTAAGAGAAATATGCTACTGGCGCATTTCCGCAGTCCGGTCTGCACTTCATCGCGTTGTAAATGAAGAGGGTGTGCGTTTCGCGTAAACCTAAATGCGCCATTAGAGCTAAATGGTTCTTTGGTTAAAAAGAAAAAGTGAAACTCCTCCTTGTCAGGCAAGGCCACAATTACCGGTTGCAGTGCATCAGCTTCCATCAGTTTTTAAAAAAGAGAAAATCTTGACTGGCTGCTCTTTAACCAAAACCCAAGCTTGCATTTTTTTTTACATAAATAAAATGAAAATAATATTCTCATAACTTGGAAATACGCCAGCGCAAAATCCAAGAGGGGGGTGGAGAGACTATGTGACAAAACATTTACATCTTCATAGGAGACCATAAATCTCTGTCTGCTCAAACGATTCGCATGGCACTGCCAAATTCTTGATGGAGATGTCAACCAAGGCTTTAAACACCATGCTGTCAAATAGTGAGAATCCCCTTTCTCTGAGGTCAACTTTGAAAGGGGTGCTTTGACGATCGTTCAGCCAGTAACCAACAAAGACAAATACAGTACTGTGCAAAAATCTTTAGAAAAAAAAATGTGTAAAGCTATTTATCTCAGTAGTAAGTGTATATTTGCTCAGAATAAAAACACAATTTAACATTAGAACCCAATAAAAAAAACTAACTGCAATTTCTGTTCTTCAAAAAGAACACGGCTTCAGTCCCCAAACCTCTCTTCAGGGGCACCTCAGCCATTCCACGCATTTGTTAAATTTCACCACCAAGTCGATTAATTTAATCAGTAAAATAACTCAATGTACCGATTAGCTATACAAGGTGTTCTACCTTTTCAGTCGGTTGATGCAACCTGATACCGAAGTCCCTCTTGGACCGGTCCCAGAACACTCACACGCCATCACACTCTCCCACCCCAAGAGCTCCCAGCTGTACCCAGTCCTCACACAGAATTAAATCTCATTCAACGGCAGCGGTTTCAGCCCTACTGTCTCATGTAATCTGCAAGTGGCTGAGTGTAAGCACTCCCTGACGCGTTCTGACAACTCACGAAACCGACTAACGTGCTACTATATTTAATAGGAAAACATATTTTGAGACTAGATAGCATATAGCTTGTACTCCCAGGTAGGGGAGAAGGCTCATGTTAGTGCTATGAGGAAGAAGATCAGTTAAATTGTGTGTATTACACACCTAAAAGTGAGCTGGACTGCAGTTACAGTCTAACATGGATAAATGGCTTGACAATGTGCAGGGGTTCTCCTGAATTTTTACCTGGAAGTCGGGTTTTGGGTTTGGATAGGGCAACCAGGCCGACCGCGAGTTCTCCTGGTACTTGAAGGGCCCACTGAACACATGGGTGATAGCGCTCAGGTTGAACACGCACACGGCGGACGCTGCGATGCTGTTCCTGCGCAGAGTAAAGTGCAGTATTAGCATCCCTCCCAGCTCTATAAAATATTAAGGAGCAGGTCTTGCAAACAAAAGATGAAAGATTAAGATCTTGCTGTTACACAACTACCAGGTGATTAATATTCAACAGTATTAATCGACTGAGGCGTACACCTTTATCCCTGTAAACGACACGATGCTTTGGAAAAGGCATCAGCTAAATGAATAAATGGAGATTTAAATGAAAATGTAAAACTGTAAGCCTCTCTGTTTGTTACTAGGGGCATTTGACAGGTTAAAAACTGGGAAGCAAAACTGTGTTTGACAGTGTCTGGTTGGGCAGTGTTAGTAAGATTGCTGAGAAATTCTAACTGCCGGTAAAGTTTGCAGGTTCGGGCTGTTGGAAAGTTTTGTTGTGCCGCTAAATTACGTACATATCCCATAGTGCTCCAGCGCAACAGCCACCTGAATAAACAGTTTAGCGGCATATATTTAAGCTTTAAGCAGCCTGCCAAGCAACTAAATTAGCAGAACGATGCAAGTTGGGTATGTTTGGTTAATGGCTGGCAAGTTGACCTGATGTAGCGGGTCATGCAGGAGTTGACTGAAGAACGTCAAACAGCCAAACGTGAGGTGGGACCATGGGGGAGACCACTCACACGTTGGTGGTGAAAATGCCATAGAGCAGCTCCAGTTCGGGCAGGTAAAAGGTGCCCTGCAGCTCGCTGTACTCAAAGGGGATCTCGCCTGGCCGGGAGCAGTTGAGGCGCGCCTTCATGAAGGTGGTCCAAGTGTCCTCCAGCAGGAAGCGGCCGCCAATGTCGTTCTTGCACACACGGGCCACGCGCGAGAACACCGTCATGCCGCAATCGTGCTCCACGGCGTTCTCGCGGAAGAAGAAGTATGTGAAGTTCCCGATGTCGTAGGATGACACGAAGTTGGGCTCTGATTTTGGGCAGAATAAAGTATCACGCTGCATGCCAAAGTGTGACATAATGGGTTTTACCTGATGAAATTAAATGCCCTAAAAAACAGGACGTTTCATGTCTAACAAACTATTTTTTAAAAAGCATAACCATGTACCTTAATCATCTATTGACCCACACATCAACATTCAATGGCAGCATGTCTAAGGATGTGGAACCAATGTCACACAACCACAAGAGTATTTCAGAGTAGCCAAATCATACGTGCAGTTTGTCTTTATGATGATGGAGAATAGGTCACTCAGTGCTGACATTTACTTAGATTTAACTTGCCCCACCCCATCCATTCACTGGCTCCACCCATTCCTTTCATTGACCCCACCTATTCCTTTAACTGACTCCACCCCATCCCTCACAGGCTCCACCCATTCCTTTCAGTGACTCCACCCCTTTGCTTCACTGGTTCCACCTATTCCGTTCATTGACCCCACCCCTTCTCTTAACTGGCTCTACCCATTCCTTTCATTGGCCCCACCCATTCCTTTCACTGACCCACCCCTTTTGTTCACCGGCCCCACCCATTCCTTTCATTGACCCCACCCATTCCTTTCACTAGCCCTGCCCCTTCCTTTCACTGGCCCCAACTTCTTCCTTTCAGTGGCCCTGCCCTCTCCTCTCACCATTGAGCCATTTGGAATTGTACTGGACGGTGCGTAGAGGGGGCAGGCCGCCCAGGCTACGGTAGATGGCAGGGTCCCGGCCTGAGAAGTCCATGGCAGTGGCGGTGTAGAGCTCGCCAGTGGAGGTGATGAGGGCTGTGGAGTTGTGCTGGGGGCTATAGGGGCACCGGGCCATACCACTGATCTGCTCGTGGATCTCGGTCAGATTGGTCAGCTGCAGAGTGGGGGGTGGAGATGACCACAGTCAGAGCTCTGTAACCAGAATAAGCAATCGCTTCTCTTTGTGTCACACAGAGTAGCGTTGTCCAAAGAGGCAAGGGACGCCCGACTGAAATTTAATTAACTTAATTAATTTCACTACACCCTTTCAACAGTGAACTAGGTGCTGCTTGTTTACGCAGCACCTGAACACTGCAGGGGAAATATATATCCTGGCCAACCAGCAAGTGCAACACCTCCATAATATTTACAGTGATTCAGTCTTAGATGAAAAAGAAAGAAGTCTTAGATGAAAAGAAAAGAAATTTACTTCCGGTCGAGTACCAGTACCAAAAGTTCCAGTACTATAAGCGCCAAACAACCTGAGGTACTTTGGGTTTGGACTTGAAACGCTTTCTAATGCAAATAACCTACCGCTGAAACACAATACAAATGCCGCCATTAAAAACAACGATAAACGAAGTAAAAATAAATATTGTGATCTGGTTGGAAGAACAGATACAACAAAAAGATCAGGGTGGCATGACAAGAAATTAAAAAACTATTTTGTTTAATATACAAACAGCGTATATAGCATATAGTGTGCAGTTCTGGCAGTGTGATTTGGTTGTAAATAAAGTGATGTGATTTGGTTGTAAATAAAGTGATGTGATTTTGTTGTAAATAAAGTGATGTGATTTTGTTGTAATAAATATTGGGGGTGTTTGTAAAGCAAAAAAGAAGTTTATACGTTTCTCACAGACCCATCTAGGAGTAATTTAAACAGCAAGGATGAAAATTATTATGATTGTCTCGGACAATGCTAATGCTAATGCTAATGCTAATGCAAACTGATTTTAAACATATATTCGATAATCTATAAAAGGAATAATAATTAAAATCGCAAAGCTAACTAAGGTTTTTCCTGTAACAGAGTAAAAATGTTTTAGCAAAACTTTAACTCCCTGCACTAAAATGTCCGTATACAGAATTGAAAGTAAGAAAAAGCCTTACTTTAATCCTACTAGTGATGTCATGCAATTGCATGACAATGCGATTTTGATATTAATATCACACACCGTCCAGCCCTATATTATACTACAACCATTTTTTGAATTCAGCACAAAATACCCCTGCCTTGCGCTGTGATATCATTCAAGGGCGGTACCAGTTTTTACTGCAGTGGAAAACCAACTTGAAGTACCGTACTTTTAGTACTTTCTTGAAGTACCAAAAGTATGGTACCTGGTGTGGTGGAAAAGTGCCCAAACGTGATTTTCTGGCATATGACCTTTAGTGACTGCACCTCCCCACTGTCCACTCAAAACCACAAAATAAATGCATCAATAGTAATATTTTTATGCATTGCAAGTCCACAGAGAGATGCATCTTTTTGAATAAAACATTCACAAAGGTATATACAGTGGCACAGTAACCTACTGCAAATGTTCCTTCTCTTCAGAAATTTTACCCTTCTGAAAACAAAACAGCTTTATAGCATATCAGTAGATGTCTGTCTTGTCCGCTGGACAAAATGTGCCCATATCCATACAAGCACCCTGCTGAATTTCAAAGAAAACACATTGATTAAATTCATTCATTGCGTACCGTGCCATTTATCTCAATTGTGGGCATGTTGCCGAATCCAACTGTTAGAGGCAAAAATATTCAACAGCATGATTAAGAACTAAAAAGTAATAAAAAAAGAGGTGACTCAGACTTGGAAAGGGTAGGACATTTTCTTAGATAAAGCACCACAGTGCTAGTAGAAGGTGGACCATGTGTCACTTAGAAGGTGTCTGCCTCTTTATTTTATTCTGGTGGACTAACACTGTAGTTCTCAGCAGAAGCAGATCCAGGTAGCGGGGAAGAAATGTGTCAGCCTTAGTGTGCCTGCCTGTTCATGCTCCCGGTCATTATACCCTCATTGTAGCTCTGCTACGTGGCTGATCAAATAAAAGTCACCCCTTTGATGGATGGACGGTTGTTTTGGCCCGCAGCGTGCGGTTTTAAATCTGCTCCATGCCATCTGTTAAAAGACGAACGGTTTTCATCAGGAACCCGCAAATAGGAATGGCAGGTCCCTTTCGGGGGCTGATTTGCACTAGAGTGAGGTGCGACTCGGAGACACGACGGCGGTTAGTGCTGCAGTCACGGTTCCTCGGGCGGTGCATTCTACACAAAGAAAAATTCGATGAGATATTTTTTGCAGGGGCGATTTCAGCTAAGTACCTCATTCCTGGGCAGGGGCTACTCAAGGATTTCACCCTTAGAGTGGCTCAACCACTAGACATGTACAAAAATACAGGACAAATTACTAAATTAAGTTAAAAAAATACTTTTTTAGGCGGGCTAAGACAAAGAATGGGGTGTCTGAAGCCCCTTAAGTAGGGTTTAGTATGGATTCTAGACACTGGGTATTAGAGCTATGCTCATGAGTCCTACTGCGGTGAGACTCAAACCTACAAACTAGTGAGTCCATGTCATTAAACGGCACCCCACCTGCTTACAGCTAGTAAACGGGCCTTCACAGGTTCAGAGTGAGGGTTGTCAATGTAATATAACCTTTGGCTTTGAGTCTCCCAAACACACAACATCCCCAACCAAACTGGACAAACAAGGCACGTTGCCTGCCGACAGCAGTCGAGAGTTAGTTGTCCTTTAAAATAAAGGGCTTCATTGAGTCCTCATGGATGACAGGGCCGTGCTCGTCCCGCACGTTAATAACGGATGTTGAAAGGCTCCCTTTCAGGATGTGGGCAGCTGCACTTAAGTGATACACTCTGACTTTACTGCCTCGCTGCCCTTTTCTGTGAGCAATCGGCTTTATTGTCCGTAACATTAAGAGACACACCGCCACGCTATTTACTCTGCCTGCCCGGCTGGCTCACATCCTGCCTTCCCACCAGATCCTCACACCGTAGACGAGCCACTTGTACCGGCACGGCGTAAACAGAAACCGCCGGCTCTCGGGGTGTGGATGACTGCCACCGATGATCTGAGTAGTGCAGAGACGTAACCACTGAGGTCTGCGCCAGATGTATGTACCAGGATTGCGAATGTCTCCCCTCTGTCTCTGTGAGATTACCAGCTACCTTAAACACACAGGGACAGAACACTAAGGCCTGTCATCGCTCGCAGCTAGACACTGCCATCTTCCAGAAGCAGATCATGATTTTCCCAGAGCTAACGCCCCTTAAAAAAAACAAAAAGCATCTTCCCATTTTATCCTAGGCAAAAAAAAAAAAATAATAAAGTTGCTGGTTAACTTGGACTGAGAGCCAGAGGTGTGCTTGGAAATTCTGGGCCCCCGGTTAAACCACCCCCCCCCCCCCCAAATTTCACGTGTTCAAGGCCCCAGGTCATGTATTGGGCCCCCTGAATCTGTCAGGGTATCCATGTCTGACTGACGCTGCCACTAAGAACAGTTAGATTTGCAGCAGCATCATGACAGGCAACAGAAGTGACGCATGTCCTCCCTCCATGCCCCTAATGCTCCTGATGCTGATCTGGAGATCAGCAGGCAGACCAAGTCAAGCCGGCATCTCCTACCGTGCGATTGGTGCAAATCGGGGTAAATGCATTGGTCCCACAGGTGAACAGACGGCCTCCGTTAACAAGCAGGACGCGGATGTAATTCTGGCACTCGTCCTGCAGGAAGGAAAAATAAAAACAAAATAAAAACAAACAAAAAAAGTTTTAGCTATACCACAAGTACTCCGATGTTTACACAAGTGTTGAAGGATAATAGACTGTTAGCAAAAGCAACAAGCTCACCACCAGACAACTCAAAACAGGCAATATTTTAAGCCTATCTCCAGACAAGACAATGCTATATTTTACAAAAACCATTGAGCAAAAAACAAAACAAAACAAAAAAAAATCAGTAATGCTGTATTTTAAAAAAGTATATTTTTTTGCCAGCTTTACTCACTCAATGCACCTCCTGCACAGGATCTCTAACATTCACAGGTGCTGGAAACATTTCATCATGTCAGACTACAAGTAAGAGAGCAGGTATGGGATTTGGAAATCGTGTTGTTAAACTGCAGGCGTAAAACGAGAGGAATGTGGATGAACGTGGCGCATCGCTGAACTCCCACAACGGTTACTTCATTTTTATATTTTCCATGTGGCTCCATGGACAATTTTTACTTTCGCGAATAGACAGACGTGGGCTAATCAGAATCCTACGATGGAGCCCATAAAGAAAAGCCTGTGACAGATGTTAAAGATCCATGGTTTAATACAGCAGCTGCTCAATGCAATTTGTAGTACAAACAAAGTAATCCGAGGGACTTAATCTCATTTAGCCAGTGTGACGGGTCCTTCTCTGCTAAGCAGCTCAAATTACATTTAACCATCAAGGCAGATGCCGCAGCTCTACAGGTGGCAAAACAACCAACAGTTTATCACTGATGCTTAGTAGCTTTGATCAAAGCTTAGGGTGTATTTATAAGATAAGGACCAAAATACGGGTTACTAAAAAAAGGAATATAACAATTTAACCCACTTTGAGGAACATTTAACAGATACATTACGCTGCTATTGAGCTGTAGCAGGAAAGTTAACAAAAAGCATGAAAGCCGACCGCAGTGAAAGTTTAACAGATACGTTAGGCTGCTATTGAGTTGTATTGTTAAAGTTAACGAAACGCATGAAAGGTGACGCATAAAATAGCCAGAGGGAGTAATCGATTCTCTGGAGAAACATCACACTCCATATATCAAGAGTGAGCCTCATGCATTGGCCAATGTGTCTGTGCTTATTACAGGCCTTCTGTTGCTCAGACCCAGACACCAGAAGCCAGACGGGGTCTGTACCATTCTGGAACGCGAGCTGTGTGGGGTCAGCAAAGGGTCAGGCCACGCAGGCCAGAAACCAGAGCCGCTCTTCCCAACGGTATGAAAGCTGAACGTAAACACGCCGCACGCTCGTCAATCTCGACCTCTAAACGGAGCCCATGATTTATCCAGAACTGCTGCGCCGTAAGCGATCAGTGACTGTAAAGAAGCAAACGTGCCTTGGCAAGTCACAGGCCGCTGACATAATACAGGCTACTCGGCCAGTAAAGGCCAGGGACCAACTACTCTCCTTGTAAACAGCCGGCACTGTCAGCACAGTCCTAAGTCAAAAAAAGCTACTGCACTGGAGTAAAATGCAGCTTGTCTACGGCTCCTGCACCCCCGCCCACCCACCTCCAGCCACAAATTTAAACATAACAGTGCTCTTCCTCTAGCCTCAAGGCACCCGGGTCGGAAGGCTGGCTCTGCAAACCGAGAACGTTCCGCCATTTTATATTTTTTAAGCGTTTTTTAAGCAGCACCAGGTAAACATACTTCAAGGTGAGGAGTGTTTCATTCAGCAAATACACTTTGGTAGTCAAGAGAGAACACGTGTGAAAAAATGTGAGTGCTATGCAAATTCACAGTCAGGGAAAGGGTTCCTTTTAAAAAAAAAAAAAAAGGAGAAGACAACGGTCCAAATTCTCAAGGCTCAATAGTGAGATATCGCATGCATCGTCAAATAAAATTGAAATTACAATTCAAATTAAAATGGATGGCACATACATTTTGAGCCCTTCAAAATGACACAGAGACCCCAGTGTGAGTGACCCACCTCAGACTTGCCCCGACTGAAACAAGCTGCTTTGGTGAATTCATCACACTGCCACTCAGCATCCTGTTGGAGAGAAAAAGCACGAGAAATCAGACAAGATTTACTGCTGTAGAGATAGCGACGACAATCTCTACAGCAAAAATAGTTATTAGCTTTTATCAAACATACAAAAATGACCATAACAATAACGGCAACATTTATACGGATCGTAATGTGAATGTATGCGCCTAATGAATTATTGACCAAGGCATTACCTGCAGACCAGGATAAACAAACCAATTATGATCAAGGGCAGGGTGCTCTAAATTATTTAGTGTTGATATAGGCAGTTATCGATCCTTGCTATGCACTGCTACTTAGTTTGCAGTAAATATACCATTCAAAGTGATGGTCCGCTTTACGTCCAACACTTTGGAAAGAGTATCAACCTTGAAACACTTTCTGATCACATCTTCCTTGAAAAAGCTGAACAAAGCAGCCAATTTGCTCTTCTTAATCCACCCCAGACTCAAGTCCTTCAAGCCATTAGAGTTTTATTACAGTGGGGTGATTGCAAGGTGTTCAGGTGATGACATTTAGAGTTAAAATGGCTCAAAAGCCGAAACAAAAGTATAATGACTAAAATGATTAATTACGATTATGATTAATCCCTCTGACCTATTAAAGCATGATTAATAACCTGACTGGTATTCCAGTATACAATTGCAGTAAAACTTGGTGAAAATCCAGGTAAAGCCCAGTTCATTACATCAACTTTAGGCATATTAACATTAAATATTTAAACTGGTAACAATGTGTCTGTCCTCTGTGAATGACAATGGACGCAATAGCACAGTGAGCAGTACAGCAGCAGTCTCGACGGGGAAAACCTGCAAAGCCTTGAAAACATTAGAATTTCAAAATGGGGGGGCGGGATGCTAAGTGTTCCTTTTGTACCCAAACAGTATTTGCGCCTTTTTCTGTTGACCTCATACTTTTTGAGGTTTTTATGACATCCAGAGTCACCAAAGCTGTAACAAACACACCAATGCATAGCAGTGTTGGGGCCATTCCGGAATGCATTCATCGAATCCATTCCAAATCAGGAAATGGAACTGGAGTTGGGATTGGAAAAAAAAAACAATGGGGAACAGAATTGGAATTTGAATTTCACAAAGCTTTCAATTCCAACTCCAGTTCCATTTCCTGATCTGGATTGGAATTGATGAATGCATTCCGGAATGGCCGCAACCCTGATGCATACCACGTTCTGGCTCATTTATAAAAGAATCCTTATTTACAGAATCATCGTTTTCTAATGTGTGCTATCACACACAAATGGGCACAGTCTTCAAAGGCCTTCTCTTATAATTTATCGCCGCTGCTTTTTCTGCAGAATATGGAATTCCTTTTCCTCCCCAAAGCCGCTGGCAGGCCGGTTTGTGCCGGCAAGCGTTCATGTGCGACACAGGTCCCCAAACGGCCGCGCGGGGACGCAGACGAGGCCCCTGCCCAGCCACACGCCCCACAGCTCATTTCCATCAAACTCTCCAAGGCTCTGCACGCTTCCATTTACCTGCTTGGCAGATGCATTTTTAGAGTGAGAAAATAACATGTAAGTTCATTTGCACCTCATTTGCACAGGAGAATTTCCTTTACAGCATCCTGCTGTGGCTAAGAAAACAAAGGTTGCGTCTGAATGCGTAACGGCGACGCGCCAAGGCCGTCTCATTTCAAAGGCTCCTTCAATTGCGGTCTAGAAATGCATCCTCCTTTTGCAGAGTCAAGAAGGATCCACCCGATGGATCCTTTGCAGCCCAACATATCCCAAGATTCATTGCGCAGAGGTAAAGTGGGTGTGTCCAGGCTAGGCAATGGGAGCGGGGTTTTGTGATTCAAGGGTGAGGGCGGGAACAGCAGGCGATGGTCAGGCCATCCCATTTGACAACGCTTTCCGTTCAACCTCCAAAGAACATGGCTTACAAAAGGTAATGCCTTCGTCCTTCGAAGGATGCAGCCCCTGAATTCGAAATGCTGAACTCTGTGTAAACATGACAGAAGGCACTGGCAGCTCTCCAGAGATTTTTAATGTTAATGCACATTCGATATGTCCATATGTTTACATAATGCATTGGCTATGCTATTATTTCAATGTTTATGCAAACGAAAAGTGCATAGTTCTGCTAATTTTCATAATTTGGTTAAATCAGTACTTTTTGAACATTTTCAGCATATTTTAACAATGCCATGATAAAACTGATAACCGTGATGATTTTGGTCACTTTAATCATGATATTAAATTTTCATATCATCTCATCTTCATTAAGTGCCTTAAGTGCAAAGACTAATCACCAGCTGAACTTTCCTGAAACCCCACTTTTGGGACCTTTTCATATTTAGTCACCTACTGGACAAATTTCACACTCTTATTGACCTGATAAGCTTATCTGCACCCAAAAGCTGTTTGTACCCTACATCTGCGGCCTGTTTCATGAAGTAGGATTTCTTGTTTAGCCAAATAACTTGTCGGATTTAAGGTACCCTCATTTAAATGGACTGTATCTTCGTTCACTTATATTTAGCCCAGACTATCTTGAATCCGTTATAAAAAGCTATCTGACTAAGCAAGAAATCCTGCTTCATGAAACAAGGCCCTGGGGGTGTTCCATGAAGCGGGACTTCTCAGTTAGCTGGGTTGACTTAAGCTAGAAGTCATGATTGTCCAATAGGAATGCTCCTACCTAAACTCTTACTGGACAATCATGAGTTGTAGCTTAAGTTAACTCAGTTAACTCAAAATTAGGCTTTGTGAAACACCCCGCCAGTTGTCACATCTTTATTTATAAACATCACTTTTTGGTAAATAATTCAGGACAGAAAGCACAGAAGGGTGTAACGGAAGACGTGAGAAGCCCCCCCGGTGTAATTAGTGTGAGAATATAGCCTGTCTTCACAATAAAACAATGAAGCTCTCAAAACGAAGGTCACTTCTTATACTTGACTTAAAAAGCATTTTATAGAAGCAATCTATCTAGGTTTGATAGTCAAAAAATAAGCTTACCCTAGCAGGCTTAAAACCCCAGGAGGCCAGCGGCTGCACCCTCCAGTCAGACTCTTATCTTTTATTACTTCAGTAGATATCCACCTGAGCCGGCGTGCAGTTCCTTATGTGCAAGATGCTTTAGATAAAGGCATTAGTGAAATTGCTTCTTAAACAGTAATTAACCCAGTCTTTTGAATTATGTGGAATATAATCATTATAATGATTGTCAATCTTCTCAAATATTCAGCGTAATAAGACTAATAGCAAAGTCTGGGTATATTGCCCAAGACCGCCGAAGGGAGAACATTTTACTCCAAGGATTTGAGCTGCTGGAAATATATTTAACTCTGCTGACAAGACTCAGGGAACCTGACAGAAACACAAGCAGGACAAAGGGCGTGCAGCAGGGGAGAGTAACAGGCCGGGTACAGGCTGCTCCGTGAAGTGGGTGGCGGAATTTTTTTTTTTTTTACAATTTTTCTTTGACTTTGCTATGCCAGAAATCCCAAGGATGGGAAGCTGAGAAATGTCAAACTGCCTTGCAGACCACTGCCAGGGCATTTCTAAGAACTCCTCGCTGTCCAGCAATGTGGGCACCAGGCAGAAGGGGAAGAGGGCGTCGAAAAAAAAAATGTAAAGTAAAAAAAAAAAATCACAACATTGTTTCACTTCAGCTTTGCCTTCGGAATTCATCCACGCAAACAGCCGCACGGCTCAGAAAACACTGTGTCTTCCCTATTTGTGTGAACAATAAGCCTTTGACATGGGTGTACTGGATAGAGCACAAATGCCGGCTTTCAGGCAACGTTTGCCTTGAATATTACTGTAACTTTTAAAGCCAGTGTGTAATTTCCATGAATACATGGTACGTTACTAAATGATACTTTCATTTATTTTAATCCTGCCTAATGCAGCATCATATAATGATAATCAAAATAAACACAGTAACCCACACGCATTTGTGGTTTCAGTTATTCGTGAGTTGGCTGTGAACAATTACCAATTAATACTCATTCGTATTCTCATTCATAATAACACTCAAACAAATCTTATATTACTAATGGCTGATGCATTGTCAGAGGGCTGCACAGGCCGGTTTCAGCATCAAAGAGAAGACTCTTAAATTTGGATTTATTTATTTGGCAGATACTTTTGACCAAAGTACCATACAATTCAGAAAAGTTTGGGGTCAGAGAGTAAGGTCAGTCAGCGTGAAGTGCCCCTTGGGGAAGTTAGGATAAAGGCACTTTCTCAAGGGTCCAATGATGATATGACCTCTGCCTGCCACAGGATTGAAACCCATAACCTTCCGGAACCAAGTACAGATCCATAACCTACTGAGCTGCACATCTCCCCCCTAGAGTGAGTGATAGACGCGTGATAAACATCCTAAGACAGACAGACCTGGGTTTACATGGGTGCATAACGGATTCAAACTCACAACCACTCAGACCCAAGTACAGATCCCTAGCCTACTGAGTTACACACTGCCCCCAGGAGAGAGTGGTAGGCATCCAGTAAGCATTCTAAGAAGACAGACCTGGGTTTACTAGGGTATCTAAGGGATTCAAACTCACAACCTTCCAGACCCAAGTACAGATCCCTAGCCTACTGAGCATCTTCCTCATAAACATGATGTGTGTAATGCTTCATTATGGATTGGCCCATGAGTATCTGGACTGGGCTGTTCACAAAGCGACAACAGTCAGTAGATATCCACAAGTTCCTGACTCGGTCGCTACACCGAGCCCGCGGCGTGACTCCTCACTCAGTCCCTTATCAGCATCGTCAAAGATCCCCCCTTTGGCCAAAATCGTTCTTCTAATTATATGCGTGAGGGGCGAGCAATTAACTTGCGTTTACGGGAGACGGGGAGGAAACTGATTAGCCGAACGCTTAGCGCTGCCACAGACCAGGGAACGGGGATTTTATCTGATCAGCTCCTTGTGACGCTGCCATCACTGGCGTTATTTAGCGCATTGTCCCGCCGATTAATTTTTTCCTCATTCCATGCATTTAAATGACCGAGTTATTCCATGCAATTCAATTAGCGGGCTGCGGGAATTAGTGGAAGCGCTCTGCCGTCTGCTGATTAGCTCATGCTAATTGTTTCCCCACTAGCCTGTAGCTGTGAGATGGAAACAAAATGAAATGCAGAACAGGACCGGGACTTTATGTTATCAGTCCTCTTTAGACCACACAGAAAACTGAAGAATAAAGAATCTGAAAGCCTTTTCCATTCAAAGGAATATCAAGACACCAAAAAAAAAGGAATTAATGAATACTTAAAACAAGAATCTAATTTGGCCTTTTTTAATGACTACAAATCCCTCTACAGCCAAACGGAGTTTTTTATTATCATTTAACCCACCCATTCCAAAAAAGGAATTGCCCACAAATACAAAAATATCACTTAGGTTTGCAGGAATGGCCACCCCCAATATGAGAGCATTACTCAAACTGGCAGAGAACCTTGAACGCAAAGCGGAGGAGTGAATGGATATCTCCTTGGCTGTGTGTCACTAGAAACCCAAAGCGGTTTACCTGTCTTGTTGTGGAAATGAGGGGCAGTGTGTGGTTTAGTTGGTGGGGACTTCATGCCTTTGATTGGAAGGTCGCTGATTCAAATCCTGTGTCCGGCAGAGCGATTTCACTGTTAGGCCCTTAACCCCCATTTGCTGTCATCCTGTCTTGGCAATAGTGCATCACTTTGCTAAATTAAGTTTTGGAGCAGTGTGTGTTTCAGGGGATTGGGAGACAGTGCCTTAAAAAATGGCTTCTGTGAGCTACGCTAATTTTAAAAGTTGCAGCGGTAAATAGCTCAGAGTGTAAAATTTAACCGGTCGACCAGCCGCCAGTGCTGGAGTGTGAATTCGCAGGTGCCTACAGGGAGGGTGCTGAATCAGAGCCTGGGCCCAAAACAGACTGCAACCCCACTCTCCGAGGACAGGGGGCGATGGCAGCAGAGGTAAGGGGGACCAAGAACACCGCTCATTACCGCCGTACCCCTCAGGGCCGGTGAAACGTCTTGGCAATTTGTCTGCGCCGTGCCGCACCGGAGTTTGCCCCCCAGGGAACCTGACCTGCTTCCCAATGGTCCTTTGAGGCTCCGGAGAAAATTGGTTTTCAACACCTTGAACTTCTCCTGTATTCATTTAACTGGGTAATAGAGGCGGTACATCAGTTGATCTCACTCATGCAGAGTGACGCTGCTCCCCAGTTATTAGTGCTGTTGCTGTGTCTGAATGGCACGAGTGAACCTCCTGTTATAAGGCCTTCATTCAGGGCTCGAGTTGGAAGCATGCGGAGGTCCTCGTTACATTCCTGCAGCTGCCTTCTGACTCCCGGCAGAGAAGGGAAAGCTCTCCTCTCTTTAACTCCTTTTTAATATGATTCTGAAGCACTGATTTCTCCATATTTGATGGAATCCCAGAATCGCGTCATTATAAACCGAGCTTAAATAGGCCCCTGGGAGTGAAATGTATTAACTCAAATTGATAACATGAGGTGGTGCCAACACTAAAATCCTCAAAAGGTTCATCAATGCCCATGAGCTCAAGTGCGCCGGGTAATGACTCATCGGGGAGCAGTGTATTCTGGGAAAGTGCAGCCAGGCTTGGTCAACCGTGAGCGTTACCCCGAGACCCATCAGATGGGATGGCAGGGCCAGTTTTTGTCTGCGCTCCAGCTCTGGAATGGGTTTTTCCCGCAATTAGCCTCCCATAACACACTCCAACAAGCAGGCAGAGGTTCGGATCATGTGACCCCTTCAGGGATCACTATAGGCACTTATCAGCTCTGCCAGGCACAGCTAGCGCTGTTACCCACAGACAGACACCACTGGCAGCCCGTCCTGCCCGGTTGCCAGGCACCGAGGGAGCGGGACAACCACCGAGAGCAATTGTGAGCTTCAGAATTCACCCCGCATTCACATCATGACTTTGGCATTAACAGTTATTAAATGCCAGGATTAAATACGGCTGTCATCACCAGACTGAGCGCTATTTAATTTCCAGACATGCAGTGTGATGACGTTTGACCCCTTCCGCTACCGCCAGCCCAAGCCCGACACTCTGCTTATTCATTCTGCACCGCTGCCTACCTGCCGGTCGTCGGCAGAGCCGGCGTCGGGAAGAGGCTGCGCTACTTCCTTTGTTAAAAATACGACTCATCTTAGGCGAGATTATATCTTACTTTGCACCCGCCAGCCTGCTTCTGAATATTCATGAGGGCCCCTTAACTAGGGTTATGAATCTGAAGACTTCGTCAGGAGTGTGTCAAAATCGCGAATGAAAGGATGTTTGCCCCGAGGCGTTTTGCAGTTATCGGCGGGGGGGGGGGGGGTTCACAGTGTGTGAAATGGCATTCTTTGTTTATTACCCCACAACAAATGCTTCTATGCTAGGGATGGGTTCAGCTCATTGATATTGCAAGACCGTGTTACATAAAGACCACAAGTAAAAACCCTTGCAGACACATACACAAGTCACAGTCAGCCATATTCGTGCCATCTATTCATCTTCTCGGGTCTAACTACACTATACTGCAGCTGTGAACATTTACTTTGCGACAGATAAACTAATAAACATAAAACGAGGCAACAGAAGAGCAGATATGATGGCTTGCGAAGCCAGTGTCCATAATTTCATCGTTTTATTTGAAGGTAGACGACGTACCTAGAGAATTACTACAGCCCATAATGATGCAGGGGTGAGGTGCTGACCTGAGGATTCAAAACGGTTAATTATTAAGTATTAATTAAATGTTTTTTTCCTATTTGCTGGATATCTTTACTATGTAATGAAAGGCATATCTGAACGTCTACGTCCTCACAAAACAGTATGAGGAATTCCTTGCACATTCTGTGTTTGAGTGAGCATCTCTGAATGTTTATACCCATTTGTTAGGTATTGCATTTCCTGAAGAAATGCTTTTTCCCCACAAATCTGCCCTCCCCCTCCACAAATGTAATTATTTCCTAAAGTGCCAGGCTACAAGTGAATCAATATGTCTAAACAATAACCATTTCAGCACCCATTTGAGTTTTTGGTTTTCAGGTTTTGAACACTGCTCCCTCAAATGACAGTTTGATCGATAAAGCTCATATAATTAGTTTGATGTCGAGCAGGAATTGCAAATGTAGCAAATGGTTTCCTGGAATAAAGGGAGTAAAAATGTCTTGTTCTGTTGATCTTTTGGTTTCATTTCTAAGTAATGTGTTTAAATAACTTTCAAGGACGAGTCATATAAATGAAAATGAGAGAGAAAATCTGCTACACCCTTATAACTCAGACTTAAAAAAAATAAACTCAAATTGACTTTGTAAATTCAAAATAATAAGGATCCCCCTAGCATGTTCAACAATTCCATTTGTTTCCATAGAAAGATATTCAACATATGACAGAAAAAAGGGCATGTCGGATAGGAATCCACGAAGAGGCGCTGGGCTGCTCTCGGCCACTCCTGACATAATATTATGTGAGAATAAGGCCGCAGGTCCCATAATGCAAAGTGCCCTTTTCAGGTATGCATCCTCAAATGTAATGAAATAATAAAACAGGATCATGAAACATGGATCTCACTGATTAAATGCTGTTAATTCATGCTGAGTTCTTGCTGGGCAGGATATCAGCAACCTATCATTGCATGGGTTTATCTGACTAGAAACAAATTTCGTCCCCAAATGTGATCTATGCAAACACACACACACACACACACACACACACACACACACACACACACACACACACACACACACACGGTGATTCAGGGACAGCAGTTCAACTAATGGCACATCTTTGGACTGTGGGAGGGAACCAGAGTACCTGGAAAATCCCACACAGCAAGAAGAGAACGTGCAAAACCCCACACACATACTGCTGGGGTGGGATTCAAACCCATATCCTAGCGGTGCTATTGAGCTTCCACACTTCATTTATTAGTTTTTTATCCCTGATCTGTAGTACTGATGGAAAAAACTGTCCATCTGTCAATGTCGAGAGCTGTGATACTTCCACCATGAAGACATCGCTTAAACTCGGTCCAACAAAAACTTTGGCAATGCTGTCGCTGCCGCGCACCAGGCGTCCCGGCTGCCTGCTGCGTCCGTACCTCTGAGGGACCCGCAAGGCGCTGGCGCAGTGCCGTGGCGCATCACTGCCGCTAATCAATGCCAGCTGTTGTTCGTGATTCAGGGCGACCGGCATCGTGTAAAGATAGTGAGCAGCTCAATAATATACAGAGTTGGGAATACAGCCCAAGGCCTTTAAATCATCCTTCCTGTTGGCACTCCTATTGATTCTGGGGTCCTCCAAAGGCTTTGAAGATACCAATGAATTCAAGGATAAAACTTCCATCAAGTTCTACTGATATACATGAGTCTTCAATACAGTATTAAAAACCACCACAGGCCTAAAAGATTTTGAGTGCATTGAATGAGTCTGAGCGCTGTTTACTTCTGTTTGTTGTAGTAGAAGTTGTTCACAAAAACATCGTCAATATTGTGCTCAGCTACCAGAAAGAGTACGTCCTTCCAGAACAGCAGGAAGCCAAAAGGTATGGAAGGCAGGCAGACATGGTGCACATGCATTAACTGAGACTGACCAAGTAACATGCGTTACCCAGCCAACCCGACTATTGTCTATCACAAAGATGCATAAACCCTCCAAAGCCCAAAACGAATTTAACAGAAAAACCCAGAAAGTTTATGTTTACATTTCTCCAGAATTTACAGTACACAGATAAATGCTTTTTTCTTCCTGGCATAAGCTGGGTCCATAGATGGAACAGCTGATGTGGCGTGTTGTGGATATGGGAAATTTTCTCAGACTACAAGTCGCCTTTTCTTGCTTGCTGCAACTCCAGCCCATATCAAATCGCAGGGGTTCGAAAAAGATGCACTCAGACCCCTCCTTTGTGGTCTTTTCAACTGCAGGAGAGTGACATTACAGCGCATGCATGGAGCATTGCCGCTGACTGCGGTTTCACCATCAAACTTGCCAATGAACGCTGAGAGACATTCCAAGGAAGGAACAGTGTGACATTCTACCGCATGTCACCCATCCCCCGGCTGCCGGCAGGCCACGTCACCCACATGACTTCCGACCAATCGTAGTAGGCCTAATACTGCATAGGGGCTTATTGTCCACTTCATCCTGTGATTAATGTCAGCAATCCTTCTGAGAGAAACACAGGAACAATGACATTTGCTAGCCTATCATTTAGAGTAACAAGGTCGCCGTCTTCTCCAATAAGTGATGTCATTGAGTGCACTTGCTTATAAAATGGCTGATTCTAAAGGAGCACATATCCATAGAAGACTCAGTATGACAGCTTTTCACTTTACTCTATTTTTTGCAATACAAACAAACACAATTAAAAATATCTCATAAATGTATCTGACATTCTTACTTAAAATGACGGAAACCTCATTTCAAAATATTTTTGGATCACTACAAGTTGTAATTTCATACTGGTAACAAATGCAAATAAATTCTCACCATTTTTACTTACTGACATCAATATAGTACATATGAGAACAGTAATATATTTAGTGAACCTGACATCAGTTCAGATGGATTAAATTAAGGTAAAAGCAGAACTCTGCCATCCACATATGAGCTGCTTAGGTAACATCTGTGGCTTTGGGACACCTGACGTTTGCAGGGGACCGAGGTGTGATGGGTGCTCTGCCACTCTCCCCCCGCAGTGAAACACCTCTCGGCGCCAAACTGCTTCAGGCAGCTCGTGACGCCACTGAAAGCGCTGTGTCAGCATCTTACCAGCTCAGGCAGATGGGGCACACACCTGGATTATGGAAAGATCCTCCAAACGCAGCCTGAAGAGATGATTTCTGGGGGACGATATACAAACAAATCAAATAAATAAATATCTCCGGAAAATATTGAGCAAACATGCAAAATAGCTGTGATTTGTTTTTGTTTTTGCAATAGTAATGAGGACCATTGAAACGTTCATTTTGATGTTTAAAATAAGATAATAATCCCCACTGGCCGCACACCTGGGAGCAGCACGAGCTCCGACACAGAGGCATGTGGGAATGCAGTGATTTTCCGTTCGGCCTGCAGGGACTGGGGCGATCCCAGTCGCGTTCACTCGCCGGTGGGACATGCCACGCCTCTCTGGGAGGCTGACAAAAGGCCAGGAGGGACCTTATGGACTCGCGTGGCAGGGCGATAGGTAACCGTGCAGGAGAAGAGAACGGCGAGATGAGATGAGGGAGTCGCGGAGAGGGGGCCCAGTGGCACACACAGATGGAGCAGCGGCTTCGAGCAGCATGTCTGTGAGTGAGACGGGACACTCAAAACCCCACCCGGCTGCTCCTACTTAATAACCACCCCCTACACCTTTGCCATTGGGATTCTTATCGTTGGAAGGGGTGAATAATGTGTGACATAGCAGGTTAGGACACCATGCTTGTGAAAAGAAGGTCACCACTTTAAATCCAAGAGTCAGCAGAGTGATTTCACCATTGGGCCCCGAAACAAGGCTCTCAGTTGCGCAATTTCAGGTAACATTTGATCCCACATTCAAATGTACTTTGGATAAAAGCATCTGTTAAACAAATTACAGTGAGTAAATCCAGGTCACAAAAGGTCCACACCACCCACTTATCACCATTCACCCACCAACAGTTTTTTTCACACTTAATATTTATTTCATATTTCATATATTATTTTATATGATCCTGTTCTCAGGATTCTATTAGTGCTTTGTGTAATTTGCACTACGTGACCTTATTTGCTTGCACTATGTGTACTGTCTTCATCTTTTGTGCTGAATGCATGTTCGTTCACGCTCAACTTGCTCACGGCTGTATGCATCAGAATTTCCCTCTATGAAGTAAATAAAGTTAATTCGAATTCTAATTCTAGAAGCTTTAATAACAAAATCAAGAGCTTGATACGAAGGGTCACGGGTCAAGTGGTCAGGCAAAGCCCAGCTGGACAGATCAGACCAAAGTGACCAGGGACCTTTTGCACACTGAATTTCCCTGTAGCGACACATCGGGTGAAAAGCGTGTAGGATGTCCTGAAGGTATGCAGCTCCAATCCTCACAGAAAAGAGCCAGAAGCAATTTCATGTGGCAGCTGAAGGCATATTAAATTTGTTTGATGCATTCAACTGTCTAAGGAACGAGGATATTATCTGTCATCGTATATTAACACTAATCTGTGTGCACTGAGCGTGGTTAAATACAGGTGCGTGATTCTAAGACGAAACTTGGATTGCTCCACCTTGCGCAGTGCCGTGAAAATCTGCCTTTGTCAGTGACATCAGAAAATATTATCCGATAAAACTGAACTGAGACATACAAGAAACCACGAGTGCCATAACATCCCATAGAGACTGAGGACTGAAGGTTCAGGGGGGCCTTATCTGGATGAGTAACTATGACACTAATCGGGGAAATGTGCTTCCTCTGAGGTAAACATGCACTGAAAATCAATATCAGTGCTTAATTAAAAAGCCGCCACATGTGAATACGAATAAAAATACTACGTCCCATCCTTGCTTAATATGCTGCATGGTATATACATAATTCCCAGACTACAATGTAAAAAAAAAAAAAAACGATGCTGTTCTTGTCTGAACAATTTTCCAAGCACAAATACATGTTTGTCTTTTTTTTTTTAATCATGTTATTTTTACACAAAATAGTATTAAGATATAATGTATTTTGTCGTCTTTGTACATCAGTCACTCATAATCAGGCTGATATACAAGAAAACAAACCGTGTTTAAAGTCTGATGATCTTGCTGTTGTTTACGTTTTACTTTTTATTTACTTATTATATTTTTGCTCCTCCGAAGCCCTCGTACGGCATCCCCTCTGCTTCTTTGCCGGTATCGGGGAAATAAGGTGGTATCGAGCCAGATTGATCTCCCGTCCAGCATGTAACGTGACACCACTGGCCACAGTCAGGTGCTCACTTAAGTGCTGTTTGATAAAAGTGGATGACAACAGCAATAACGTACTGTATCCATTCAAATGCATTCACTGTCACACCCCTTCGCCCCCCGCCCCGAATTAAATCATTTGTCTTGTTTTCTCTGGGGAAATTGTTTGTGAGCTTTTTAAGTAAAATCCAAAGCTCTCTTCACCTTCTCTAGTTCTGGTATTTTTTCTACTATTCAATTCTCATATGCCGATTTGTCTTGATTAAATTTACCTTAAAATGCACATGTCGATTTTGTCTGCTCAGGTCGCCTCTGTCGGACCATCCGGACCCCCCAGTGCCCCAGAAATGTGAGGACATGCCATCTGGGGGGCAACAGGGCGAGCTCGCCCATCCAAGAAAACTGCACCGATCGAGGCGAGGCGGAGCAGCTGCGGCGGAACGTGGGGGGCTGTTCCGAACGGATGCCCCTACGCCTCGCCGTGACAACGGCTGTCAAGGTTCCAACTGCAGCAAGGTCACATGACTCTGACAGCACAAGGGGAGCCTGGTCACTCAGCGATCTGGCAGCAAAGGCCGATCGCTGATAAACAGCGCTGATGTTTAATGCAAAGAGGCTCGTAGCTCGGTTGCTAGAGCGTCGGATTTTAATCTGAAGGTCCAGGGTTCAAGCCTCTGTTTGGGTAGGATGCTGTGCCTGTGATCAGAAGGCAGGTCATGTGTTTGAATCCTAGAGCCAGCAGACTGATACAAGGCTCTTACCCCCAAGGCCCAGGGATACCCTGTGCAGTGACTATAGTTGGGTGATTCAGGTCCAGAGAGTTTAAATCCAGACTAGGATTTTGTTTCAACCAACCAGGTGAGCATAAGGAGTCACAGTCAGAGTATTCAACTGGCTGGTTGAAACAAAATCCCGGTCTGGACTTAAACTCTCTGGATCTGAATTACCCAACTCTGGCCGTGACTCCCCTAAGCTTGCTCTCACCTGTCTGTATGACTCATGGAGAACAAGATGGGATAAGCAGATGAATGAAATTCCAGTATTCCATTTCATAAATCTGCGGTGATATGCCATTATGCACTGCACAAAAACAGCTCTGTTCCTAAACTTTCCATCTAGAAAAGCAAACTGCAGGATTTCTTCTTCTATGGGTAATGGTTTCTGAGGTTATGATTCAGACTAATAAACACGCATCAACTTGCACAGAGAAAATTGTTGGAAGTTACTCTTTTCCCCATTTTTGCCAATTCCCTTGTGTTCAAAGAGTATCTTTCAGGAGCACTTTAGTCGAAAAATGTACTGGCCCATGAATTCGACATTTCAATCATTTATCTATGCATTTAAACAAAACCTATGTTTTTGGTCATACTTCAGTACAGTCATACTTCAGCACGTACAGCACTGCGGTGCTACGTTCCCTGTCATGTCAAAATGCTGCAGTCACACACAGCGTTTTGGAGACAGAGGTTTTCCTGCATAGATCGAGTCTGATATATAACAAATGATTTGTCTGTGATAGTAAGTGCACTGCTCTATGCAAAGTCATGTTTCTGTATGAGGTGTCAGGTTAGATAGGTCAGAGATGAAAGATAGGAAACGGGCACTCCTAGAGGAAAAAGTTTGGTCTTTAATAAAGTTAACTAATTAAATTAACTAAAGGTGGTGCCAACTTTCGAAACTTCAAAGTCTTTATGTGAAATCAATGGTGGTACACAGTTTATGTGAAGCCACCGGGGAGAAAATGAAAAACGGGAAGTTGTATTGCACATTTTGATTAAGTATTTGTACTTTTCTCCTGATGCACAAATAGGTATGCTTTATTGCAAATGCACTTCAGACACAAAAATAAACCCACAGAAAGGGTATTTACCTCAACCACTAGGCCACATGAGGCTTGTTCTCACAATAGAGCTACGTTGTGAGGTCCACCACAAAAACAGTAGGAATTATCGTTCTTTTTTCTGCATAACCCTCTTTGAGCACTTACTAGAGAAACGTTCATTACGTGTCAGCTGGTACATGACGAGAGTTATCCTCGCATGTCAAGCTGACAGAATGCCTCCGGCAATACCTTCTAAGACCTTTATAGTCACCCAAGGATATTACGCATGTCTCTCTTATTCCTTGTTCCCTGACAGGCATGGAGAAGCTACTTACAACTGCTCTGTTTCAACAGTCAACATTACCCTTTTATCCTTACTGTAACTGACAGCACGTTTGTAAACAAGAAAATTTCTGGTGTATTTTTGCAAGAAAAAACAGCGCCAATATTAATTTAAAAATGCCTTTTCCACTTTTCAGCTATTAAAGAAAAATATATATAATTTTGTCCATATGCAATATCAACTAGCATCACATACTTTGCAAAAGAAAGTTCCCACATTGGACTTACATTAGGATACTAATACCAGTAAATTAATTCGAAAAAATAATCTTAACATAGAACCGAATAACACTGTATCCAGTTAAATTGACATCAAAAGAATATTCAGCACATGTAATGTTACTGACTAACTTTGAAAGGCAGTAAAACTTGACAGTGCCTAATTTCAATATGCATGAAATATTCAGATATTCAGCCCAGGATAGTCTAGAAAGAGGATCATATCGGCAAAGCCTTAATCTCCGAAACCTGGATAACCTTGCATAAAACTCATGCCCTATTCGCGATCTCAGGCAACACTGTACAGAGAACTGACTTTTCACGCTTGTTCACATTTAGAACATTTAAGCATTTCTGTACAAAACAACCTGAAATTCATACACACTAAAGGCAGTAAAGCAGACTTCTAATTTGTTCATGTTTTACCTGGCTCCCACAATCAGCTCCTTTTGTCCTGGGTCGAACGTCAGCTGGGAATAATCCACGGCACCCTCTTTCCCGAACCTGTGGATCCATGGTTCGATCTCTGCATGTCAGGAGGAAAGCAAAAAACAATGAATAAAACGAAATGAATGGACACTTTAGCAAGAACGCAAAAGGCATGCGGAGAGCACCAGGACCACGCTGAGGCTGTCTGGGGCACTGCCAGGGATCAGGCATCGTGAAGCACATTTTTACACAACAGAGAAATATTAATGATTTTTCCATGCCAAAAATTTCTCATATGGGGCCTCAGTGTGGCGATGCAACAGACAAGCCTTGGCGACACTTTCACACAGCCGCAGAATTCTCCATAACCTGAAAGCGTGAAGTAAATCAATGCCAGAGATGGAAAGTTCACATCCAGACCAAGATTTTGTTTCAACCAAGCAGTTGAGTACTCTGTGAATGTGACTCTTCATATGCAACTGGTTGGTTGAAACAAATCTTGGGCAGGATTTGTATTGTCTGGTCAGGAACTTTCCACCTCTAAGCAATACCTTACAGCAGTCTCTTCCAATCCGGTCCTTGGGGACCCACAGACAGTCCACGTTGTTGCTCCCTCCCAGCTCCCGAGCAAAAATGTGGACTGTCTGGCAGGGAGCTTGGCGGAAGCAAAAATGTGGACTGTCTGGCAGGGAGCTTGGGGGGAGCAAAAATGTGTACTGTCTGGAAAGGAGCTGGGAGGGAGCAAAAATGTGGACTGTCTGGCTGGGAGCTTGGAGGGAGCAGAAAAATACAAAAAAAATGGGCGCAGGTAAATTGAAATTCTTTAGTTTTCAAATATCCCATCTTGTTCTCCTTTGAGACATGCACATATACAGGTAAGAACATAGCTTAGGGGTCAGAGTGTACAGGTGCATTATTGGGGGGGGGCTGCTGGGGACAGATTAGCCCCGAGGTATGACTCAGGGTCTGCCCATTGGCTACTGGGGTCAGATTAGCCCC
>JAODLD010000038.1:7107386-7134958 GCA_026781065.1 Mormyrops boulengeri
GTGTGTGTGTGTGTGTGTGTGTGTGTGTGTGTGTGTGTGTGTGTGTGTGTGTGTGTGTGTGTGTGTGTGCGCGTGTGCGCGTGCATGTATGCTCCAAGACAAACTGGGACCACAGGCTTATGGAAAATGGATGGACAACAATACAAGCAGACTGAGGTACAACCAAACTTCACACATTTCATTTTGGTCTCAAATTTCACAATTTTTTTTCCCAATGTAATCTTCACAACCAAAACTAAGGAACCTCATTAATGGGGACAGGCAAGAGTGTACAAGAAACTTGTTTGTGTGTGTGTGTGTGTGGGGGGGGGGGGGAGGTACACGTTCCTTCCCTGGTCACTGATGCCCCCCCAGCACTGTGCATGATACAGATTGCAGAAGATCTTAAAAAGCAAGCCAAGTCACATTGAAGCATCATTATTGAACATATTTTCAAAATCTGTATCATCTGTCCTGTGAGCCTGGCGGCGCTCAAACACCTGTGACTCACAGGCCCTTTCCTCTTTTATTATTTATAGTGATATTCCAGAGGCGGGTCTTTTGCATTTTTAAAAAGCCAGTCTAATAACCTTGTTTACTTCCCAAAAGGCAAGTAAATAAATCATATTTTAATGCTGCCTCTTTGAAATCCACGTTTTTCTCCATGAATAAGGGTGGAAATTAAGGTGTTAAGCAGGACAAATAAATAATTGCATTCGTATTAAATGAGGAGTTCCTAGTAAAATAATAATACTTTAGGCTCACAGAACCATTCATTTGAAAAAAAAATTATTAAATCACATGAGAAACATAAATCTGAACATACATTATTTGTCGTAATAAACCATCATAAATTTTTTAAGCCTTAATCTACTGGTTATAAAATCATCTTTCAGTATCGCGGCGACTATAACATTTGTATGTTTAACATAAACAGTCATTGGAAAAATGCATTTATTGTGTTTAGTGCATATTTTTAAAAGCTAAGTACAGTACATCTTGTTTTCAAATTAAAATAGCATATTAAATTCCCCTCACGTTAATTCACCATCGCCCATAAGACCAGAAGGTTTCTGGATGTTAACTGCATGTATGCTTCTGCAGTGTAAAAACTCAATCGCTTGGGACCGGAAACCACAGTACTAATGGATCTCTGGCTTTTATTCAGCCACAGGTCATGAATCATTATTATAAATGAAAAGCTCACTCAACGTGCCCCAAAGGCCCTTGAATAAGGTATTAAGGTAATTATTCTGGTATCTTTAAGAATCAGTAGAGCTTATCCAGGTTGCACCTCATGTGGTCTTCAGACTGTGTGTTAATATATGTTCAGATCTCACAGCTGGGTGTGCAGACTGACTAATTAGAGGATTCCCATACAGAAATGGCAATGGAGCGACAAAGCATTCGTCTGGTCATGTGCTCCGTAATTATTCTTGACATGCCCTGCATAAACACATGTAATGAGGGCCATTATTGGTTTCCCAAGGTCAATCACGCAAACTGGTCTGCGAACGCTCATCGAAAGGGCCTCTGAAGGCAACGTCGAACCTTCAGCAGTCCGTGCCAAATTAACCCCGATGGACAATCTCACAGACTCAGTCGTTTCAAAGTAGAATACAAAACACTCCTTTCTTAAAAATGGAAGGACGTTTTCTGCAGATTTTCCCAGCCATTGTGCAGTAGATGCACCTCCAGGGTATTCAAGGGAGCCTTGTGAAACGAACTACACAAATTAAATGATCAGACTATGATAAATTCTAAGTATATGGGTACAACACGGGAATGGCAACTTTGGACTTGCAGAGTTTGCGATGCAAGAGATTGAATGTCATTATATCACCTCTGGTGCTAACAATTTTGAATATTTATAAAGTTTAGATATTAATCAGCAATATCAGCCAAGATTGACATATCAGACTGATGCCAGTATCTTAATGTTTAACAAAAATCTCTAAGCTGATCTCCAGTTATTAGTATAGAGAGTATGAAAAAAGAAAGATAAAGGTCAGAATGAATTAAAATAGCTTGCAAATATCAAGCGCTAAACTTTTATCAAAAGTAAACGCTGTGATTGTGAGCTCTATCAAAATGCATCGAGCTCCCCAAGCACAACACCCACGTTTTGTTGAAAGAGAAAAATTTTCCATCTTCCTTGAAATGCTAAACGAGGGGAAAAAAAAAAAAAAAACAACATCTTCACATCTCGTCAAGCCACAGGAGAACCACGGTCTGGAAGCACGGATGGAAATGCCTCCCATCAGCGGACAAGGCTAATCTGTATTTTGAAGCCTGAGTTAAAGTGTTATCATGAGAGTTTCTGACAGCTGGAGAGTGGGCTGACCAAAACAGCCCAAATGCTCCGGTACCTCAGACTGGGCCAGGGGTCTACGGCCTCATTCCAAATGAGAGACCTGCCCAAACGAGAGACCTGCCACAAGATGCAAGTAGAAGCCTTCCCAGAGTGCAACAGTCATCTCCATTCAACCAGACCATGGGCACAACTTCCTGGGAGCCTAGAGACCACTTGACTTGCTGTTTTATAACGCTGTCAGGGCTGTAACCTCCCTGTCCATCCAAACACCCGCCC
Source organism: Mormyrops boulengeri (assembly GCA_026781065.1). NCBI lineage: Eukaryota > Metazoa > Chordata > Actinopteri > Osteoglossiformes > Mormyridae > Mormyrops > Mormyrops boulengeri. The sequence goes on from JAODLD010000038.1 coordinate 7,109,956, forward strand.
ATCCATGCCGAACGACCAATTTTCAGAGCATGCAGTAACTGACTCAATAAACGCTCAAATAACTGCTAATATTTGGACAGCATTCACTTCTTTCCTAGAATTCCACAAGATATATATTATATATAAGTTTTCCATTTTAATGTTATATTTAATTAATAATATTTAATGTTAAAGAAATTGTAAGTTAATATATAGTATGTGCCCATGTGACTGCCTGCACATGCCTGCCTCCATAGCGACATGCGAGGATCTCGGCGATGTAAACTGCGGCAGAGAGCTGACCTCCAGCTCCTCCTCCCCCAGTTTTGGGGGGGGGCTGGGTGGAGAGAGTCGGTGGCTATAAAGAGCACCTGGGACGGCCGTAAATAACTAACTGGGACCACATGCTAAAACATGGCGAGGCCCCTCAGATCCCTGCCGGTGGAGGCTGTGCCAGGGAAGGAAAAACAGAGCCCAGCGCGGAGAGCAGGACAGGGTCAGGGGGGGCAGCGGCGATCCTGAGGGTCTGGGGCTTCAAACTTTGTCTCACTTGTACTTAAGCTACACTCATTTGTCTAATACACCCCATACTCTATCTATCTATATACACATATATAAAATGTTGGCTCCAGGCTCAGAGTTTTTCTAAGACAGCAGGACACAAGAATAAGGTGAAGCAGGAGACACTGGCAATGACAAAAAACCAGCCAGATAAAGGGCAGAAGCAACCTTCTAATGCCAGGGGTGACCGTCAACATATCCAACAGTGTCTCTTAAACTCGGACCTCAAGTGACTTTCAAAAGGAACGGGAAACATTAAGTGGTGTGAAGTGCCCTGCTAGGACAGTTCATAACAGGCTCCTCGAAGCAGGACTGAAGAACCATAAAGCAAGGAAGAAGCACTTCATCATTGAGAAGCAGGGAAGGGTCAGGATTAAGTTCCATCTTACACACCCATAAACTGAGAAATGAGTGAAACTTGGTTCTTAATTTTTTTTCCAGAGCTGTGTGTGTATGTGTGTATATATATATATATATATATATACATACACACACACACACACACACACACACACACACACACACACACACACACACACACACACACACACACACACACACATATATACACATATACATACACACTTTTATCCAAAAATTCCTGTTCTCATGCAGTGTTCTACGGTCTCAGAACTTAATTTCCATACTGTTGCTTTGTAATGGATATTTAGAAAGATTGGGGGAAAATATTTCGCCCTTAAACCAGCCATGCTGCGTACCTCCTGAGAGTTTCATGTCAGATCGCGGAACGATCTGCATTTTTTGTTAGGTAACACTGTGAGTAAGCCTGTCAGTTATAACTGAAGTCAATAGAAATTCAAGATTGAAGCATTCTTAGCTTGTAAGCAGGGAAGTCGCAGAAGTGCTTCTCAGACAGATATATCAAGGAGTTGTTTCACAGCATCTTATATCGACATTGACAAGAACAATCTCTCCGAGCCAAAGCGATATTCACCCCACACAAAGTGTGTCCTGCTTCATCCTAAAATGGATCAAAACCACTAAGCCCACTAACAGCAACAATTTATACATTTAATTATATATGTACTGTACATTGCACCACATTTGCTGGAGAAGAAAAAGAAACAAATGGTTTTATAGGCTGACTGCCTATAGGACAACCGTAAAACTCATCACCTTCACTTCAGACTTTTTATTTTTTTACGAACAGGAAATTACCAGCAATAACTTCAATATAAATTCAGCTGAGCTCATAAAACTGGAAGCATTTTAATCAAAAAGAGCATTAAAAGGCCAAAAACAGGTTTGAGTGATACATAAAAACCAGCATGCCATATACCTTCATCTAGAGCAGATATGGGTCAAACGGCAGCACAGCGAGGAAAGAAGCAGACTGAAAATTTCAAGTACTTCAGCAGTAAATATAAGCACCTGTGAAAATGAACATAAGTTTTTGCACTGGTTTCGGCAATAATGTAAGTGTTTTGCTGAGTGTTTCGATCCATGCAAACAAAATAGGGGTTTTGATTCCTTACTGAAACGGCGGTAAAGTTAGAGCTACCTATCCACCCACTGGCGTCTTTTTTGATCACTCATTTACAGCCTCTCCAGCTCGCCAGTAAAGCGAGAAAGAGACATGTGGTTTCCAGGTGTGGCAGGCAAAGTTTCGCGGTGTACGATTACAGCAAAGATCATTAAAATAAATAAATAAATAATGGCTGCCTAACCCTACAGCCATAGCCCCCAAAACCACAGACTCTTAAATAGGTGATTTGTGTTTTGGTAACACCATGGGAAGGCTTGTGCCTACAGGAAACGTACATCAAAGGTTAATTTCAAAGCTTGTATAACTCGTGAGGGAGCCAAATGGGCCCAGTCAGCAGTCCACTGATGTACAGTATAACTGAGGTCTTTGTGAGCACTTAAGCCTTTATTCCACCTACTCATTTCCAGTGTAGAACTTCTACCTGCCCGACACATTCGCATATGGCTCTGTTTGGGTCAGGGTTTGACAGCATAATTGAGGCAAGTCTGCAAAATCTTAACAGACTAATGACCTAAAAAAACAAAGTTGGGACATGTTTACATGGGGATTTAAAAACCCGCCACTGAGTTAAAGATACTTTTCCAGTGACCACGGCAAACCTTCATTTGGCAAGAAATGGTAAAGTATGCTGTTTGAGAAAAGAGAAACATTTGCATACATCTAGAAAAACCAAGTTCATGTCTATCTCTGTACTTTGATGAATCCTGATTGCTACAAACAATGATGGCGGGTGGCTCCTTCAGTTAATATGCTGTGCCTTTGAACAGAATGTTGCTGGTTCAAATCCCCAGGTTAGTAAAGTGATTTCAGTGTTGGCCCCCTGAGCAAGCAGTGGTTGAAATTTCAGGTCCAGAAAGTAAAAATCCAGACCAGGATTTTGTTCCAACCAACAAGTTGAGTCTCTGTGACTGTGACTCTTTAAACTTAATACATTGGTTGGAACAAAATCTTGGTCTGGATTTTGACTTTGGACCTGAACTTTCCACCTCTGTGAGCAAGGCCCTTAACCCCAATCACTCTAAGGACTGTCTGACCCAGATTTCTCAAAAGAAATTATGTTTCTTTGGATAAAAGAGTCAGCTAAATAGAGCTAAATCAGATGCCCATGCACCTTTAACACAATAAAAAACATCTAAATCCCATTAAAATGTGGAAGGTTCCCAAGTACCAGTTCTTGTCATGGTTGTTTCCACATCTATCACTGTAGATGGCATAACGGTCTAGGAAGTTATTGAGGAAAGACACCTCAATACTAACTTTCATGCTTGTTAATCGGGCATTACTTAGATAACACTGTGGAATACAGTGTTTATGAGGCTTTGGGATGTTTGGAAGTCCTCTTTGGGGGAGGGGGCATCTCAGAATGAACAGGGACACCTTGAGGCCCATTAGCTAAGCTATAACTGAGGTTCAGAGGCATGGCGGGTGGCAGCCGGCGATGGCTAATCATGTACGCCTTGCCATTAAAAATCGATCAGCGCAATCGGAGTACGCGCTGCCCTAGCGCTGGCATTCGGGGCATATCGGCCATTTCCCATTATGGTAGATGACCTGAAATGGGTCCTTGTATTACTGAAACAATGCAGCTAATTATGGCCTTACATTAATTAGACACAGATGTATCAAAGTTGATATCACTATCATTAAACACTATTGAAAGCAAAGGATTTATAAGATTAAGTCATTGGGATCTCTTAGACTATTGAGTACATTAAATAAACTGAACATATTGAGAATCAATAATTGGACAAAATGATTCAATAATAAAAAATGTGAAATATTTTGCCATCAGTTTATGATGTGGGGGGGGTGGGGACTATGAATTGACATAAGAATGGCTTGGTCTAGTCGTAAAGTTCATACTGTCCCTACAGCTACTCCTGCTGTTTGTGAACAATAAGGCCCTTCGAGCTCTTCACATACGGTGGCCTGCTCAACTGTCTTGAGACATCAACACCTTCACAGCTGAAGAGCTGAGGGCTTCCTGAGGGACAGGAGCAGCTCCGGGCCCACAAACGTCTCCCTAATGAAGGAAGTGTCGCAGAATCCATGGCGCGTGGGATGAACGAACGCCATCAATCTCAGAATTGCGGTAACCTGTCTTCCCGTTAGCTCATCGTCTCCGTGGCGGGTCACCCGTGTGCTGATTGACAGTGCGTGATAATCCTGACTACCACGGCTTTCAAACCCTCACCACACCCGACCCTGTACTGGATGAAAGATAGATGGATGGATGGCCTCTCTCCCACTGCAGCTCTTAACCTGCACACACTTTAGATTAAATTAAGCTTTTTGTAGTGGAGGCACAAATGTGAAAAGATTAATATTAAAGATGAACATAAAAGGTTTTATAGTTATTCACACATGAGTGCCAACACATCCTTAATGCATCACTATAAAACCTTGCCGTGAGGATTACAAACCACTGCAAACGCACCAACCCATTTAAAACAAGTGGCCCTTGGCGGTTCTCTGTTCATTCGCTTATTTTGGTTGCACTGGCTCCTGCTTTTGTTTATTTTAGCCTGGCAGCTCTTAAGCACTTTTCAAAAGGAATCGAGGTATTCAGAAGTTTGGAGGAAGGTACACATAACACATACAGCCTGAGAACGACAGAGAGCCCTGCCCTGCTCTGGAGACACAGCACACCACTCAACTGGCTCCATCTCATTCTAGCAAATAGCGCATGGGGCACTGACCATATCCCCTCCATCCGGAACTGACCCTGCAGATGCTCTCTCTCTCTCTCTCGCTCTCTCAGTGCTACGCTTCTTAAATAAATACCTATTTTATGGGGAAAACAATCGGTAGACTTTTTGCTCACTCCTGTAATCTGCATTTCAAATGAGCAAAATAGAACACGACCCCACATTCTTTAAAAGCAACACCTTATTTATAGCAATGCATTTGCTGACACAATATTCGCTTTCCATTAAGTTCTGATACATATCTCTGTGCATCCATCAAGACCAGATAAGGATAAGGCACAGAAGGATTTGGGGTCTTGCCCTGGTCAGTATGATCTCCATCATTCTTTGGCAGAATTCCAGTCTGTAGGGTAGATCAAGGGATTATAGCATCCTTTTTTTGTAAAATAACTCAATCCCAGCTCTGGGGCACAGGTCACTACGAGAACACACACCCAAAAGATGGTGTTTACCCCATATGTGTTATATTTACTGGTCACTTGCTAGTCTGGGTTGACAGCTTGTATGTCTCATCGGAAAAAGTAGAACTAAGCCTTATATGTGAGAAGTGTATAAATGGAAAGGAAGATTAATATGAAGAAGATAAGGATAAAGATTAAATGACAAAAATGAGAAGAGAACTAATGAGAATTAATAATCAAGGAGAACAAAAAATAGAACAATGGAGGAAGACAAAATGGTATCTTAAGGAGACATCTCCAAAGCATCCTGGAGGCATCATGCATTCGAAGGAAGCAGAGCTCCTGGGCTGTGTGCTCAGACCACTCTCACGCGGCGGCCGCACATCCGGTCTCACCTGTGCAGAGCCCCATAAAAGCGAAAGGAGCTCCAACACACATGCGGCGCGAGCACCCAGCTGGAGGACTGACTGCCCACCACACTCATTAAGAGTTTCTGTAGACGTAGACCCAACTCTCACCACAGCCCTGAACTCAAAAAGAAAAAACAACCTCAATCTCAAGAACCAGCCAGGCCCCTTCCTCTGCATTCCCGACGAAATCTGGACCTGTGACAGTGATGGATGGAGCCCATGGGCGGAGACGTGCAGTGGGCCACGGGGTTCTTCAAAGAACAGCCAACGGCTTCATCCCCGGAACGAACATATTGAGCACCGATTCGGCTGAGTGGCAGCGACGTGGGCAGGGGTGACCCCGACGCCTGGGGGAAACCCGAGGGGTGCACATTTAACGAGAAACCACTTTCCGTTACGGCTGTGCTTTTATTATCACAGGTGAGGCAAAACCAGGAAGCTCGCTCCGATTCTTCTTGGTTCTAATATTTCACCTGCAGGTAGATTTACAAATGTGGTCTTGATTTCCTTGCTGAAATTGCACCAAAAATGCTGAACCTCTGGTGCAAGATGATTTTCACAACAAGCACAAGAAGACCAGTAGTAAGATGCTGCACACAACTGTAAAGGACTCTGAGCAGAACGCATGGTTTCTAATGCCTCTGATTTACTGGTGGAATGGAGAGTTGCTTGCAGTTCGGTTCTGCCTTACCTTTCTGATAATTCATGTACTCTAAAGACTGATGGTAACAGCAGCCATTTACTTTGTTTGGATCAAGGTAGAATTAATGTTCTGTATCTATTCAAAATCTATAAATCAGCTCTCTCCAGGAGAACAATATAGTATATATGCACATATATTACTCAGTCAAGTCTCCGACTGTGAACACAAAAGTGTTTTTACAACTTCAAATTAAAACTCTCGCACTGGCTTTCCAGCGTGGCTGTATGGCCTCCAGGTGACCCCGGCACTGAAAAAATGGTTATGGAAGATGAATGAATGGATATTAAAGCTCCTTCTGCAAATTATAGTTTTAGCCCAACTCCACACCAGAAATCATCAGGACTACAGACGACATCTGAAATTACTCTTATAGGTAATAACGATCCAGGACCCTTCGGGGCCCCCAGCTAAACTAAGTTTAATTTAATTCCATCCATCCATCTATCCATTTCCAATTCCCACTTATCCTATGCAAGGTCGCAGGGGTCCAGAACCAATCCTGGTAGCTATGGGTGTAAGGCAAGCAACATCCCAAGATGGGGCACCAACCCATCGCAGGGACCACTCAGACACCATTCGCTGACACATTCACAATTTGGCAACCACTATTCACCTTAGCATGTTTTTGGACTGTGGGGGGGAAACTGGAGTACCTGGAGGAAAGCCCATGATGACATGGGGAGAACATGCAAACTCCACATATGCAAAGCTGGGTTTAATTTAGTTCATATTTCTAAATCAAGATACTATCTGCTTTGTCCACTATTAAGATTGCCATTGTTTTATTAAGCACTTATACTCATAAGATTATGCAGCACTGGAGATACTAAACATTTTCACTAGGCCAGTCTTGTTATCCTTTGTCTCCAGTACATTGCATCATACTGCTATAGAAAAATTAATTAATGCAGCCTAGTTGTGCCTCATTTGGGTGTATTTCTGCTTGGAATCATATAAGTAAAATAGCACTGGTGTTTCTTTCAGTAAGAGACTCATTTATACAAAGGAAAAAGCCGGTGGGGGGGTCCACTTTCCTGAACAGATGCTGGAACACCCTGAAAACTTAATTAAACCTCAGTCGGTGGCCCATAAGTACCGAAATCGCTGACCTAGTCTGCAAATGAAATCTCTAGTTGCATCTCTCTTCATGCCGTTTAGCTCGGATCACTGTCATCAAATGACCAAATATGAAAAACTATTACTTGCTGAGACATAAAATACAGCCCTTAACCCCCCCCCCCCAGATAAAACGGCAGCCGGCAGAATGCTCCGAAAACGACCCCACAGAAACGGCGCTGCAGAGTCATTCGTCTCACTGAAAAATACGGACGACTCGGAGCAGAAGAGAACGTCATCAGAAAGTGTGACAAGCAATAGCTCACACCCAAGGAGATGCATTGTAGCAGTGGCATCCCATTAGAAACCCGGTGTTAGCAGTGAAACCCCGCTTCGATCAAGCACGGCAGAGCGGACAGCACGAGCGGACGAGGGACTCGTATTTCACGTCCAATGCAGATTCTGCATAGCTGCTGCCAACGAGAAACTTCCTCTGCAGTGTCAGTGAGGTCTGGGGTTTCTGCTCCAAACAGCTACGCCCGAGTGGTCTTGTGCTGAAAGATCTCACAAGATTCTCAGCAGCCACATGTACATTTCAGGCCAACCTCTGCTGTTAGCAGACGATTTTCATAAATTATCTGACCCAGGTGTCAAGGCTGTGCTCCTTCTCGTACTGAGGCATTCACTGGTTAACTGGACGCAAGCATCCTGACTGCCCAAATCTTGCAGAAATCTATGAAAGGACAAGAAAAAGACCACGGGGGCTACTTATAAAAAGTGAGACAGCTCAGAGTCTTTTTCTGCAGGCATTCGACTGTTAGAAATTCATGTTTGCAAAATAATGAAAGGAAATCCAGCATCGTCTATTCAATTAAGAAATGTACAGCTGGGGGAAGAAATTTAAAGAAATTCAGCAAAACTGCCCAATTGGCCACAGCTTAAGAAAAAAGCACTGGTTAAATGGATATCCATAACTTAGTGAAAATCCAATAAAGACATTTAAGAACTAATCGGAAGCATCGACCGAAAGTATATATTAGCAGAGGAAAATGCATTTCAGTTTAGCAAAAAAAAAGAAAAAAAATTTAAAGATAATGGGGGTTTTAAAACTGAGACTTCGTGTTAAACTGCGTTTGTTGATAAAGAAAAATAAGCATTTACTCCAGTTACTAGGATTCACAAGTGAGGTGCACTGCACTGTAAGTTATAACCCCTGGTCTCTCCATTGTTCTCTGGTAGCAAAGAGGAAGTCAGTCACAAGAGTAAGACATCCTGCAGCCCGTTTTAGTTTCCTAGGTAACCAAATAAAAACGTATACTACCCACCGTACAGAACACAAATAACAAAAGCTGCCAAAAGCAGGTGACTAACTTTCTTTAGGAGAATCCCCACGGTGCATCATGCATACTCTAATTTGGAGGGGGGGGCACATGGAGGTAACCATGGTAACACATCCACAGCTCAGGGTGTGAACAAGGGGAAAGAATAAGCTCATTAGCACCTGCAGAAGATTTTATTGCACGCAAACAAAAGTCACCGCTTGGTTTCATCCAATCACAACTCTGCCTGTAGGCAAAAGGCCCCGCCCTCAATTCCAGCTTTGCCCCCCAGGATAGACCACATGCACTACTGTAATAAGGGGAGGAAAACCTTCACAAATTTTAACTCTAGGCTTGGTGATAACAAGGATTCATTGCGGGATTCTGTTCTCCTACTTAGTCAGTCAATAGGGACACTTCATATACCAAGACTGGAAAAATTCGACGTCTAAAAGAAATCAAGTGGCAGGGACCGTTTAAAAGGGGAAATTGTTTTTTTTTTAGTAATGAATAAATCGGGGAAAATACAAGTAACTTCAAATAACCTGGAGCAAAGCGTCAATCCACTTCAGTTCATAAAGCCATTATGTTCCAGCAGTTTTGATATTTCCCCTGCAATATAAAAGAGTAGCACTGCCCAAAGGTATGTCACTAGATCATTATTCACCTCTGACGGGCCTTCGCTTATGCCCCCGCCTCGTATCTAGTAGCTGCTGGGTGTTTAATCATGGCGCCGTCGAAGCCCAGGATTCGATCTCTGGTGGAATTTCACTCTCCTATAATTTCGGGATTCCCGGAGTTTCAGCCTGAATGCGCCCTGGTGGCGCGCATCGGGGGTGTCACTTCAGCAAGTAAACACGCCACGCACGCACAGCGCACACCTTCAAACAACTTGTTAGACATTGGTAGGGAAAATTAGTATTCTTCGAATTCATAATATTTTTGTTTTTCCATTTAACACCACATCAAATGCTTTTCAACTGCAGGAAATAAAAGTGGATCCGCAACTTAACATTCAATTAAAAGTTGAAATAACCCACACTGGACCTTACATTTGTTGATTGTTTTGTTTTTTTTGAGTCTGGTCATGTAGAGTAGCAGTGGATTTTTATGTATCGTTTTGCATTTTGTTACATGACTTTCACTGGAAACCCGCATGAATCAGCGTATAAACTGCTTGCCTGCAACAGGGTACGGACTGTCAAAAACTCACCTTATTAAACTAATTCATACCTAACCGAAACGTAAAACTGTCACGTGCACCATTCCATAATATAAACTGAGGAGTTTATCACACACTGAAAAAACCTACACCAGGACAATAAAATAAAAAAAGCCTGCAAAATAAACGCACATAAAAGTAGGGCAGCTATCTGCAAGGCAGCGACAAAGCTATACTTCAAATAATAGAATATTTCAATATTCTGCAACTACCGTACGCTTTACAATCAATAATGAAACGGATACACCAGAATGCATTTCCTTATAAGAGCTTTCAACCTGATCCCTAGCAAATTAAATAAAGCAATGACAAAATTCAATGACACGCCTTTCGTTATACGGAACAGACTTTCACCATCGATCATTTACATCGTTTAAAAGTTAACAAAGTGATAGAAAATATGCATTCACACTACTACATATTAAAGTACAACCGCATTGTTGTAAATAAGTTTCAGGGGAAAACGTTAAACGCAACGGTACCTAAACATCAGAGCACAACTATGCGACAGTCGGCTGTCGACTAGCGCCACCAGGTGGCGAATATTTCACGGCGCTTCGTTATAACGAAAAAAAACTTGTGCGGTACTAATATACCAGTACTGCTTTAAAAAGACGAACTGGCTCATTTGCACATATAACAAGTAGTCTGCTCTGTGCATATTTACGCTGTAGCGTTTCCAATACCTTTTTGTTTACTGAGGTATTTATTTGAAGGCAAGAACTTAATCAGAAAACGCAAACTGTTTGAAGAAGCTCTCGTGAATGGCGTAATCTTAAAACTATAAAAACTACTTTATTTTAGCGGTGCCTTTAGAAACCTGTGAAGCATGGCCTGTGTAGTTGCAGATAATCAACACAGTACTGTTCTCTTAGGCGCCACCTAATGCACTTAACGTACGTGAAGAAATAGTGCAGGGATATTTATTATAAGGTGACGCATTAAGCCAAGCACGTACTGGTCCGCTGTCGATTAAATAAATCACAATAACGGGTAACTCACCAAGCAAAATCTCAAACTATCCCTGTTCATCTAGTTGGGACGACGCAGCAAGTAAGCCGGTATAGGAGATGCGACGGACGTGGATACGCGCTGCCAGAAAAGTTGCGGTAATCCCGGCTTCGGTGCGCTATGCTCTGCACGGAGGCGGCGACGCCGCTGGCTCACAATCGCACCCATAAATTTCGGAAGTCACCGCCTCCCCCTGGACTCGGGAGCGGCGTCTATACCTCCCTTCATCCCTCCTTCACTTTGCGCTCCGTAATAAGAAACCACACACCCACTTTACTACAAACGACGGATGAGGCCAGATAGTGGGGGTGGCGGACCCGAGCCAAGCAGGAATAACTCTGTTATAAATTAACATCAAATTCCACACGACTACGTATTAGCGATCACCTCCGAAAAGGCCAGATCTGATCAGCTTTTACTTGGAATGGGAGGTCGCATGAAGTAGCAGACCACCTCTTTTATGTGCCTACAGCATGCGCCACCGATGGTCTGTTCCAGCATGACGGACGTGGCATTTGGGGTTAGTTGAGGGGATTAAAATGAAGTGCCGTAAATTAAACACATGACATATAAGTATTTCTTATGTATACTTTTTATTATTATAATCATTATTTTGCATATGACTTTTATTCAATAGCATCCAAAAGTTTATGTTTTTGTTCATGTCAGTGATTTAGCAGCATACAAAAAAATCTGAATTTAAAGTTACACACAAGTGAATTTGAAATTGAACATCAATATTTAAACCAGTAAGATACTAATACACGATTTAAAAAAAAAAAAATAGCGTAAGCATTTTAACCAATACCCAAGTTTAGCTAGGCTATATTTTAAAAAAAACCCATACTACGAAATATTAGAGTATGAAATATGCAACAGCTTTGGGATTTTATACAGCATAAGTAAGGCTATAGGGCTATATTGCAAAACAGTGACAGACAAAAGGTAAAATGTCTGTAGTGTAATTTCAGATTTATATCACGTTGCGCATTGCTCACCGTAATGTCAAGCTGCCTGCGCGCTACTACTGTACAGTGTGACACAAGCACTTGTTATGCTAAATTATTTGCGTTTATGTAACTATTAGGTACAAATGAAATACTGCTAACGAAGCGTGATAGAACTTTCAGTTTGAGTACAAAATGAGACGCGAGTATAAGAAGCTGATCATGCTAACTGAAATCCAACACATAGCCTGCGCTTTTACTATCGGGTCGAAACGGCCAGTCATGTTGGAGAGGCGAGAAGGAAGTTTGAGAAGTTGCCGGATATACCGGCGGTTTATATTTTAATAATAAAGTAACAACATGATTGCCAGTTTTAGTGGCCCTCAGTTAAGTCTTTGCAGGTTTTTCAATAACGTAACAACTTAAATTCAGTAACATGGTGATATTTCTAGTAAGATCTTTAACATTTCCTCAGATCAGGGGCACTGTGAAGGGGGGGGGAGGGTAGGATGATTCCAAGGGCCCCCATGTGACAGGGGCCCTAAAAAAAATTTGGAACATTAGTGGATTGGTCTGGGTTGGGGCCCAATGTGATATCCTGTTACAGGGCCAAAAATCTCTAGCGACGGCTCTGCCTCAGACTTGGGACATGTTACTGAGGATAATGTACATAATCGGAAAGATGGGCTCTCCAAAGGATCGGTTTTGGTGCACGGAGACAACGGTTGTTATACACACATCCACCTATCCATTTCATCCAGGGTCGCTGTGACATTTTCACATATTAACTGCAATATATTATTGAAAAGCACAAATGGGAGTCCACAGGCCACCACATTTTTTCAGATTTTCATTTTCAAAAGACAACTCCGCATGTTCTTATATAGAGTGCAGGTTCCCATTCAAGTGGCGTGAAAGCGGCACCTTCCACTCTGGAGGATTTTAACAGTGCATCAGCACAGATATCCATCCAGCTGGAATGTAACACAGGTAATGAGGTCATTGTCATAGGTAATTTACTGCTCAGTGACAGATGTTTCGGCTCGATGTGGCCATGGTGACCTTGCTTATTAGATCCAAAGTGTGCTCCGCAGCGTTTCTTGGTTAGTGTTGATAATAGGGGGCCGTAGTTTCACATTTGGTGATGTTGCTTGTCTTTTGCTGTCCTCTTCAGATTGTTTCGCAGTGTCACTTGGGTTTCAGGCATGGAGCCGCCAAAATAACCCCTAACTGCTCTGTGTTGACCTGTAAGAAACGAACAGCCAGTCTGACACACAAGACGGCGAATATTCCTACTAATTACTCACACGAGTTCCGGTTCACCTTGCGTGTGACGTGTGGCTTCAGTATCTGTCACTGTCTCCCCATTTCTGAAATGACAGATGGCAATACGGATTTATTCGTCAACCATTAAAAAGTTTGCTTAATTAAAAATAGATTGATAGAATACTTTTAACTAATGAATATGTGTCATGCTCAAACCTCTGAACTCTAAAGAATGATGTTAAAATATTATTTTTTTCTGATTAAATTTGTTCAAAATGTAATAATGCATCATATTTGAGCGAAGTGAATTAAGTGTTTAGAAAATGACTTTGTCTTCCAATTTCCATTTTCACCTGAGAATATTTTTGCGGCCGTGTTATCTGATAGTTCCCTAGCTGAAAAATAAACACTGGATTAATAGTAATAGTAGAACATGGCTTAATTTGCTAAATAATGACACCAATTTGGAGGTGGGCAGCAGGACTCAGAGCTGCAATGATTCCGCACATATCGGTTCACCTGAGCGAAGACCACCATTCAGGGATTATGATTGTATTAGTAAACTCTTGATTGCATTCAGCACCTTTTGACTCGGCAACCTCAGACATCTCTCTTAAGCTCAGGAAAGCTCTAAAGTACAGGTCCGAATATCAGGGCCACTGCTTTCAGACAGTCTGGCCGGATAATAAGCAGCCTTTCTCTCTTTGTGTTGTGCATACTGGGTAGCGGAAACATAAAAAAGATTAATTTGCCCTGGATAGATTCAAAATTCAAGGTGATATTGTGGCCATTTTTTTGCTTTTTGATTTTGTCATTCAATCCAGTTTCCTAGAGGGTTGTTCTAAAAAACGATGCACCACTTGAAGGAAATACTTCTTATTTATGTTCTTTTATCAGGTTTGACTCATAGACAATTATATTCCACAATGACTGGGAATATTAAGATGCAGAGAGAATAGAATGTTAGGATTTTACCGTCAATGGATTGTGCTGTTCTGGCTTGATCGAAGGTTGATGATTTACCTGTTAAATATCTGAGGATGTATGTTACCTGATATCCGTCAGCGAAAATCTACCTGTATAAATGTGTAAAATTCATTCTCTGGATCAGCGTTGTGAAAATCTCCCCGTATCCGCAGTTTCGGTAACCATGGTTCCAGTTATCCACGGTTCACTGCGATCCGAAATAAAACTGCACAATGAGTAACAGCACATTATTTTCACTGTTCCTTCCTCCTTTGAGGGTTTTAAAAAACGCATGATTTCCCTTGCTTCGTCATCCCTTGACTGATGGTATATTTTCACTAAAATATCTGAAACCTGTGCCAGATACTTGGTCATTTCCAGAGGGTGGGACTGGATCACATGTTGGCCTGGGGGGGTCGCGAGGGCCTGGGATCCCAAGGTGTTTATTGCTGGTGGGTGCAGCAATGTGCTGAAGCAGTTCATGCCCCCCAACCTGACCTGACCTGACCTGACCTGATTATATAGAAGACACCGTGCAAGACATCTTAAGACATTAAATTATACATTAGAAATAGTGCATGAATGAACCATTGTAGTGTAAGTTAAAAGGATGTTGCACATATAGTATGAAGGGAGGATGTCAGACAAGGGGAAGAGTGGAATTGTCCCTGGGTCTTGAATTACTGAAGTACAAGGCGAGTTTATTTAAGAGCTGGACGGCTAGAGGGAAGCAGCTGTGTAGGGGGTGTGAGGTGTGCGTCATGATGCACTTGAACCTCCTCTATGATGGCAGTTTGATGAAGAGGTGACTGCCAAGGGGAGTGGAACCAGCAGCAATCTTCCCAGCTCTCCTCTTTGCCCTGCTTATCCAAAACAATGAACTGTTGAGAAGGCGGGGTCAGTCAGTCCCCGGAGCAATTGGGGGTTAAAGGCCTCGATCGGGGGCCCAACTATAAAACCACTCTGCTGATTATGGGATTTGAACCCATGGCCTTCAGATGATGGGCAAAGAGTTCGCCTCCACAGAGATACACACCATATCGGTTTATATGCCCTACTAAAAGGCACTCTGAAAACAATATAATATTTTGGGATTTTTATATCCCATAATTTTGACAGCCCACCCAAGAAGTGTTTGGTTGAACACTTCACTATGAAGGTCCGGGTACTATGAAAACCTTTGTAGCTATTAATACATTTTTATTATCATTTATACGTATTAATGTTTGTTTAATAAATAATAAATAAAAACAGCCTCCACTACACTTCCAGAGCGGGCAGCATGGGGAACACGCTCATTAAAAGTGAACCGCCGCTTTAAGAGGAAACATCCATCATCTTTCAAGACTGGCAGCAGAGGTCAGCCAGTCCGCATTTTAACAAGTCGTCTGCATTTTTCACACGAGAAGCATTTTGTTGACAAGCTAGTGTATACTTAGGTAATTGGTTTCAGCCGCGCCCCAGACAAGTTAATTAATTCTAATTACTCTCAGGACACCGCATGGGTCAAGCAAATTTGCCTGACAAAGGAGCCAGGGACTGCGGTTTGTCACCGCGGTGCCCTGGAGACATAAACAACCTGGAATAAGTACAGCAGCGCTCGCGACGGTCCAGACCCACCTTGACCTCATATTCAATAAGAATACAAACAAGCACACAAGACCAAACTGATGTGATTGCAATTAATACCAATTCCGATTATACCTGGTGCTGATTTTTTGCAGAATAACAGACTATGGAGGACTGGGAAGGAACTGCATGCACTTTTTGGTGACTGATTTCCCAAAGGAAAGCAACATTGTTCATGGTCCTTCTACACCCAACAGTGCAATAAACCAACCGGCGTTCAGCACTCAGCAGCACATACAACTGGACAATTTACGCTTGGTCAACAAAATGCCAGATAAGAATCACTGGAATTTTAAGGGGGGGGGGGCGACACTGATAGGGAACAAAGAACAAAATTGGTTGGGTGAACTTTAATTATTTGTGTGTGTGGGAGGGGGTTGCAATCCTAGGCCTGGTTCGTAACCTTTAGTAAGCACTAAATACTCATAAAATAAATGCCCCCTATTCTAAGTCTTTCGACTTAAATGGGAGGATTGAAGTAGCAAAGATGGTGAGCGACTGGTTGCTGTTCTTGCAAAACTGGGACATATTAGGTGAAAAACCAGAATCAGTGTACAATACATCCCGAGACTGATTGTCGCTTTGTTGCGTTATTGACTGCTGTCATTTATTCAGTGTGGCCTCTGTATGCATGTAGGGAAAGCTGATATGTTATGCCAGTAAAGCAGAGTGATGTATATTGAACTAATTGTCACTAAAAACATGGTTGCCTTACTTGATATAATCTAGATTGCTGCTCAAGGCTGAAAGGCAATCTCGGCAATATGATTGTCAATAAGATGCCGGCTGCATGACGGCCAAACAGGTTTATGATCGTGTATGAATTTCTGAGGTTGACAGTGCCATTTAATAAAGAGGGAAGCCACTCTTTTTTATTAAATGACATGTATGCATTTAAGGAGTTTCAGTCCACCACTGACGTCAGCCGCACCCTAGGCAGTGCTCTCGATTCATCACACACGCTGGGATCCGGCTCAATAAAATCATGGGGAATAAGGGCATTATGATGAAGCATTCAGTACACACCATGAGAATTTCCACATGTTTATGGAATGTTTTATGTGATTCATATTTATGTTTGAAGTCAGTCAACCTTTAGCAATACAGCACATGACAATCAAACGATGATGTTTTTAAACAACACAAGCTCGGGACAATATTATTATGTGAACCTTACCTTAATCCATGTACGAAGTCTCTCTTCGAGGTTCTCTTGCTCTTATAAATTCAATCCCATCAAAGGTCCTAAAACTGACCCACCAGCCAGTCTGAAAAATGCTAATGCATAAAATAAAAAATAAAGCATAACCATTGATTTAAGAAAAAAACAACGACTTATTGCTGATCAAATGTAAGTATTTCCTGAATTTTGATGGTTAAATATTTTAACAATTGTGCAGTTACGGCATTGCAATCTGGCAAATATGCAACGCAATATGCATGCAAATATGCATGCAGAACTTTTACATCTTGGCTTATTTCATAGTGTGCAGCATATATTTAGTGTAATTTGAAATAGATTTTATTTCAGTTAAAAGGAGGTAAGATGGACAAAAAGTCGAGGCTTTTTCAGCTCTTCCTCCTGTATGTTCTCTCAGAAACCGCACTCTTTGCAAGTTTCCCCGGGCATGGTAGTCAGCCGTCTCGGGAGCGATGAAGACTGGGCCGCCTGCCCTCCCACCACTGTGTGTGAGCCGCTGGGTTACTGCCGCTCCACTCGCCCCAACCCAGCCAGCAGCTACCGCTACCTAATGATAAGCTAGCAGTGTCACCCACGCCAGTGTCTGAAATCCCCGGGCCTCCCAGTTACCAAGGGCTAATGCGGCAGCAGGGATTGAAGCTGCTTCAGGACCTGGGGGGCAGACCTTAGGGCATCCTCTCACCAGCGTTTCCAAAGAAGAAAAAATAATTTATTCACATCCGAATCCTGCAGCAAGAGTCAAAAAGCCAAAATTCATTCAACTAAACATTCTTTCTCAAGTGTTTTAGTTTTTTAATAATATATATATAGTGCTAAATTTCAGTCTCATCAGTTTTTTGGTGTTCAGTATATTTCAGGCAGAGGTCTGAGTCACTATAATGTCCCAGGAACAAAAAGCAACCAAGGTACAGAAATACCCATAACATTAGCACCTAGCTATAGGAGTGAGTTTAAATAGTTAAATTTTGTAGGCTGGTTTGCATCGATGTGTCTGTTTAGGAAAATAATATGATTAACCTGTCAAGGGGTTGATTTTCAGCTGGTGGGTCAGAAGCGGTAGGTACTGTACTGCATGTGGGCGCCTATGAAGTAAAGACGCTGCTGTTCAGCAAGGGGATGCAAGCGAAGGGGAGACAATCCCCACGTTCTCTGGTTCATGACAAGCAGATGATGATGACAGCTGCTTCACCCTTCGTAGCCACATATACGGGCGTAGAATGAGCATGTATCGATGACACCTTATAGATATGTTCAGAGAAGACGTCACATTGCAATATCAGTACTAAATGAAACCGAGGAAGTGTGATATATTAAAAAAAAATTCTTATTACGTTACAAGCCCGCAGCTGTGATTGATATCGTATGCAATGGCCTGTGCAGATATTTTCCCTCTCAGAAGCCCTTGAGATTCCTCGAAGAAAAGTCTGACAGTGGGAGTAAATTCGTGCCCTTCTACCACGAACGCAGTTGACTGCTTGTCATCTTGGGGAGACATGTTACTGGAATCTGGAACACCTCCTTTATTCTCAAAGGAGAGCCCAGCCAAAAGTGGAGACACAAGTCTATATCATTCAATTAAAATGTAAATTCACATACTATTAATAAACCAGAATCGAGGCCTTGAGCGCTACATATATCAATGCAGCGTAACTCCCACAGGGTCTCTAGATATTAATAAAGAGAATATCATACCTGCCGTTGCAAAGGTTAATCAACACCTGATCAATAGGATTAATGCTACTGACTCAGAGTAGTAATAGATTAGCTCTGCAAAACGAAGGGACTTTATCCTGTTTGCTGCTGTCTGAAATAACTGACAGTAACTAGGTGAGCATTTTCCAGTCCCTCTCAGTGCTTTACATGTGTGCCGGAGTACGTGTTGAATTTCCCAGGAAAATATCAATATGTGGAATGGGAATATCAAGTGTTTTTTGTTTTTACAAACTAGAGCACAACAAAAACAACAAAAGCTCAAGTCTTGAGTGGCAAGGTTTCAGTCCTACTCGATACGTACAGTAGTGCCCAAAATTGTGGGAACACCTAGCATTTTTGGCGTTATGTTTTAATAAATATGTACACATATATTGGCAATAATGTTTATAAACAATCAAATGTTACAAATGTCATACACTGGATGATTAAATAAGTAACTGGCGTAACGGGGATAAAGTTCTCTCTGAAAACTGTAACTGTTTCCACAGTTTTGACCACTAGTCTAGGTCTAATAGAAAAAGAAAAAACTCCAGATTGTGCTGGCCTTTAGATAGTTGGCTTACGATAGTTCAAGACCTACTGTGTGCTTCCTAGTCTGGAAATACTTAAAAATCCACTTGACTTGTGAACAGTATTAGAATATGCCTGAGATACGCCACATTTCCCACTAGACAATGGAGCCATTATTTCTAAAGCTTGCAATAACACTTGTCTCAGTCAAAACAGTTGTCAACCATAACCTTGTGCTGCCGCTTCAATCATAGCATTAAAGACTGTGATAAATATATATGACCTCTGTAGCTGGTAATGCAAAGAGAGCACAATCCCAAATTGTATCAGCCTGTCCCTCATCCACCCACTATAATACACAATGTTTCCTACTTTCACGTCACATCTCACATGGTTATTCGTTTGGTTCCAGCAGTAACATCTGCCAACGTTTGTTTTGCCAGTGCATTGAAATTGATCCACTTTTTATACCGAGTCATGACTTCAATTAAACCAAATCACCAAAATACTAATCTAATGATGCCATCCCATCACCCGAAATGATCAAATTAATCCTTAAGTAATGTAATTTGGTTAACATGAAATGAATTTTTGTTTCAGTCGATCTATGATTTTTTCCGACAGTACGTGTCAGTCCTTTTAATGTGAGACGGCCACTTTAAGTTTTACCACGGTAATGCAAAATCTGCCCTTCCATGCTGAGTCCTTACAAATTATGGGATATGGAAGCACGATGGACTTAAGGTTAGGGCGCGTCGTCCCAGAAAGCTGACGTTGCTGGGAAACTTCTATCCCTCATCTCAGCTGTAGTCAGTGCAAGGGCCACAGCACACGCCATGCATACACAATCAGCCCTAATTAATCTCCTTCTCATTAACACAAATGGTTTTCTTAACGGCACTAATAACCTACTTCACTGCTGTCCAGTAACACAGGCTCAGCACTAATAACTTTGGCTCAAACTCTACACCACAAGCATACATACATACAAAGCAGATGTTTCACAACTGTGTGTTTATGCAGATTTCTAAGATCAAGCAAATTTAGTTGGACAAAAATGCAGAATAATTTTCTTTCTCGACATGAAATGACAAATCCTTTGAATTTCGCCCTGATTTATGGGCCTACCAAAATTAGTTCAAGATAACAGCTTTCAGTGTGATTAAAATTGCTTCTATAACATACAATTTGCAGCCAAATGACTAAATTACTCCTTTCATTAAAATGCATCACTAAAAAGGGAAGTTATACCCTTTAATTAATGAATATAGGCCTAACCGTTATGTTATAATTCCATGTCATGTTTGTAAGTCTCTCCAAGGCTAGTTTTGAGCTCAACTCATTTCCTACTGTCTTCGATGTCCAGATACCATGTTAGATAACAGGGTATTCTCCATGAAGAAAGTCACTCTCTGCCAGGGACTTCTGAGTTGATCTGTGGGGTGCGGTAGTTACATGCAGTGGGATTGGGGTACCTGCCTGGGAAAAGCAAGGTAATCCCAGACCACACGTCCATCAGCTCCAGCCGTAATCGTGGTGATAACAACAAACCTCACATACCAAGAAACTAATGTGCTACCTTCAGAGAGCCTTCCGTGCAGCTCCACAGAACTTAGACAGGGCTCAATTGTAATCTACAGAGAGTCATGTGCATGCAGATGTCTGCTAGCAATTAATAATTATCATTATTATTATTATCAGCATGTATTTCAGAAAAAGGCTTGACAATCACTTGTGTGTTTATGGGGGCGGGGCTTCAGGGCAGATTTGGTCCCTAGCAATGTTGAAACCTAACCGACACCCAAACTGATGATTTTTCATGACCGATTTTGTCAAGGTCTTCGATCAGGAAAGCTTGCCTTCCACTTCTTCGCCTTCAGTATTCCCACCTGTTCGTCATTTCATTTTTTTCTTTTGTGCCTCTGTTTGTTCTTCACCCATCGCTTGAAACAAGCTGAATAAAAGTGGTGTCCACGAAGAAATCCCTGTGTCGCGTGACTGCTTGACCCATAGGTCTGTTTACCGTTTTATTTCAAGGAATCCTGGAAAATAGCTACGTGCAAATAATGTGTTTTGTCAACCACACCGCTGATCAGGGCCAAGAAAATGCACTGGCATGAGCGCTGAAATGCACACTAAAGGTTCTGAATTGATCAGTCAATATCCATTTATTGCATTGGGCATCGATACAAAACATAGCAGCTATTTAGTCATCTGACAGCAACCAAAACCACGCATCTGAAAAAAATATGAAGCTTTCAAAATCAGAACTTACTTTTATCCAAAGAGGAACTGATGCACTGCATTTGCACATTTTAAAACACAGCACATATTATATGAAATGTTCAGTGTGCCGAGTGAATTATTCTTTATATAGATAGAACACAAAAGATTCAATCATTAACGTCTCAAAGCAATTAACTTAGATGAACCCCAGAGAATATGTCCATAGCGGATGGCAATATTTATATCCCAGTATTTCTCTTGTGTGACAAAGGTTCTTCAGAGACAAATTCAGATAGGACTGTCTTTTTTAATCCTTTAATCCTCACCCTAATGAACACTTGATAACTGCACACTCATGGCTGAGATAAGCAGTTGCTTCAAGGAAGGCAGTCTCTGAAACTTCAAAGGATGTATGAGATACGACACACTCAATGGAATTAGCAAGGCACCTTAACACCTCCCAATCTTCTGGCCTGGCCTTCCATCAGGTCCATTGATATGGATTTGATCCCTCCTAATAAAACAGGGCGCACCCTCGTCATAATCCAGCACCTGAGAATCAGTGTGAATCGTCTACAGGCTATAGCAGGAGACTCACTATGAAATAGGGAGAGCAGCGTAAAATCCTCATATCATCATGGTATATGGCAGTGTTCCCGAAACATGTCACATGTGTCATTGTGTTTTACCTTAGACAGCTTTAACCAACAGGAAAAACAATCAAACCCATCCATCCATTAGCTTCCGCTTGTCCGGGGTTCGGGTCGCGGGGGTAGCAGCTTCAGGGGAGATACCCAGGCCTCCCTCTCCCCAGCCACCTCTACCAGCTCTTCCGGGGGGATGCGAGGCATTCCCAGGCCAGCCGAGAGATATAATCCCTCCAGCGTGCCCCGGGGCCTCCTCCCTGCAGGACATGCACTGAAAACCTCTCCGGGTAGCCGCCCAGGAGGCATCCGCGCCAGGTGTCCAAACCACCTCAACTGGCTCCTTTCGACGTGGAGAAGCTGTGGTTCTACTCTGAGACTCTCCCGGATATCCAAACTTCTCGCCCTATCTCTAAGGGCGAGCCCAAACACCCTGCGGAGAAACCTCATTTCTGTATTCACAATCTCATACTTTCGGTCATTACCCATAGATCATGACCATAGGTGAGGGTAGGGACAAAGATGGACCAATAGATCGAGAGCTTTGCTTTTGATTGCACCTCGTTGGATTGCCACCTAATCGTGGTGGAGAGGTTTGCGTGCCTCAGTGACCCTGGGGGCTATGTTGTATGGGGCAATAGCCCCTGGTAGGGTCTCCCAAGGCAAAAGGGTCCTAGGTGAGGGGCCAGATGAAGAGCAATCTGAAAAAACCCTTGATGACACAGAATTATAGCACGGTCTTGTTTCCCTCGCCTGGACTAGGGTCACCGGGGCCCCACCCTGGAGCCAGGCCTGGTGGAGGGGCCCGTTGGCGAGCACTGGTGCCCGGGCCTTGGCCCATGGGGCCCGGCCGGGCCTAGCCTGAAAGAGGTACGCAATCAAACCCCCCCGGTGAATTTTTAAAACCAGCAGAATTATATCGGTGCCAGTGGCCTTTCACTTTGTGTCCTTAATAGAGTTTGGTCCAGTGATCTTTTGATCACAGGCACAGAGACCTGTTGAGCTACTCACCACCCCCGGTATCCACAATGGGATTCTAGTCAATAACAAGCCACATATTTAGACTGAAGAAAGGGGAAACTGAAGACCCCATAGAGAATCCACACAGTGTACAGAACCAGGATCAGGATCAGGGCAGGAATGCAATGCTGTAATGCTACATGCCAAGGAAGACACAAGGACGAATTCACTGCTTCACCCTTTATGTCTGAAGCCACCCAATCTGTAATTGTTTATCCAATATATCTGAAAATGCACCAGTCCGAAGGTTCTTCGAGCAAAAGCTATTCAGGTGCATGTTTGCCTTGTTCTACAGCAGGATCGGCTCATTCTTGTCCCACACACAAGATCGGCATCATCTGTAAATGCAGCACCACAGAGCGTTTACACAAGGCTTCATTCATTTACAAAAATATATGGCACATTAGAAACAACCCACAAATTTAAATAAAACATTAATTTCAAGCAGTAATAAACTGAAACGCAAATTTTAATTCTAAAAGAGCTGTTCTGAGATTGAATGGGAGTGTTTTAATTAGCAACACAAGACACCAAACATTTGTGTTTAGTATCCCTATGGGAGCCAGCGACTACAACAGCAATTAATAGCAAAATGGCATGAACAGAACTGAGTCTGCCAAAAAAATGTAACTTAATAAAAAAAAGAAAATGTCTGTGCGGAAGATATGTACAGATATGTTAAACACTGCTTGTCAATGGACTTATGAAACAAATACAGAATTAAGCATCCCAAGATTCTCTGCGACCACTGTACCTCTGCAAACACACTCTCTGGTTGGCTATTACTTGACAAATGATACAAATACAGTTAATACAGACACTCTCCACTTAAGGACCGAGTTCCATTCCTACGACTTTAAGCGAATTGGTCGATAAGCGAGGAGCCGCCCCTTGTTGATATTTCAAGCTCACTGTACTTGTAGTGGGTTTGTGTCAACCATCTTTAGATGTTGTTTTAATGTTACCTTTGCACCATTAATAACATTTTTAGTATATTTATAAATGTTTATGCACTGATGTACTGTATACTGTAATAAACATAATAGAGGAAATCAAATGTAATATACATTACTTATGTTTGCATACTGTAGATAAAGGTAATCGTTTTTATTTACTCTGAATAAAGAAAAGGTGTAAAGGAAACTTCAACTTGATAACTTTGTCTTAATTTGCATATCTTGATGCTTTAATTAAATTGGTCAACAGAAGTTCCCGCTGCTGCTACGTCCGCTTGCCGCCTCTCCGCTGATACTCCGATTATGCGGGCTGAATCACCAATAACACAAATTTATATACGAAATAAGTAGTCTTGGAGATTGCGAACGCTATTGTAGTGAATACTGAGCGTCTGCGGGATCGAGACTGAGACTGAGTGATGCGAGATGAGATGCTTGAGGCTGAGACGCCGTAGTGCCGTTTCCATGACCAAATTTCTCGTACAGCGTACAATACCGACTGGTGGGAGAACTGGTCGTAAGTCCGGGCGGTCGTTATACAGGTCATTAAGTGAGGACTGCCTGTACTATATTCAAACCATGTAATTAACAGTGCAATAGTCAGACAAAAGCTGTTTGCTGAGCTTGCGCTAAGGTTTGCATGCATCCCCAAATAAATTAAAGATAGAATTATGAACAATCATTTAGCATCTTTCATCAGAAAATTGCAATTAAAATGTTTCATGCATTTTAATGCATGAAAATGAGGAGTGTTTTCTGTTTGATGATGGTTATCAGCCTGCCCCCTGGAGCACAGAATCGACAGTCACAAATATCACAGAGGACGTCATTTATTACTTTTCTCCTTCTGTGCAGCTCTTCAAAAATGAAACATACTTGGTGTCACAGAAGGTGATCGACGGCTAGTCTTGGATGGCATCATGAATCTTTGGCCCAATGAACCAATGTGCTTCTTTCCAGGCTTCAGAACTGCAATGTGTCAAGTGTTTGAAGCGGGGGGAGGGGGGGGGGGTATTTTGGTCAGTTTGGATGAGGGCCCCACCTGACT
>JAODLD010000038.1:7135058-7153053 GCA_026781065.1 Mormyrops boulengeri
CCCCCCCCCCCCCCCCCCCCCCCCCCCCCCCCCCCCCCCCCCCCCCCCCCCCCCCCCCCCCCCCCCCCCCACCCCGGTCAGTTTGGATGAGGGACACAACTGACTGGCGCTCAAACTGATCCCGGGGCAGCAATGCCAGGGACCATTTACTGACACTGTCAACACGCCTCCCAGAGCAGAATTTGTGTCGGCTGTTAGATAAGCCCTACAGGGAGTGAGCTTACGCTCACTCTTAATGTTTTATCAAGGATTATTGTCATACAAGTCAAGGTAACTTTCAATGGATGAGCCAGGTTTTAGCTGTTTGCCAGGGAAGCACAATTAGGATTTTAGGTCCCCGCAGTCCTTGGCAGCTCCCGTCCCTGCCCGCGGCTCTCTGAAGGACTTGGAGTCGTACGCCCACGCGGCGTCTATCCCCTCCCCAGTTACAGCATCGGGCTCCCACGTAGGGAAGGGGAAGCGACAGGCCACCACCCTGGCGGCACCCAACAGGTCCAACTGCAGCTTGTTCTCCAACGGCACCATCTGTTGAGGTCAAATATAGGAACCTGTTACTTCGAGTGGAAGCCTTCTCCCAATAGCGCAGCCCACTGGAAATCTGTGGCATAACATGTACTGGCTGCGTGAAAACTCAAGACAGCAAATCACTACTTCAACTTCACCCATTTATGGAAGCCGGAAAAAAACGTTAACGAATATTATTCACTTTCTTTTCCCTGCATATGTGTAGTCTTGTGTCTATACACACACACACACACACACCACATAATAATTTTGATTTAAACTTACCATCTGTGGGACCCCAAATATCACAATATTGGAGTACTGAGAAAAATTTACCTAAACAGAAAAAAAAATCTTATCTGACACTACGACGATACATAGAATATAATATAGGCACAGTTATCACACACATTTATTTCCAGAATGATTTATACATACATACATACATACATATATATACACATTGATCCCCCACCATGTCGGAATTTTTGATGTTATGGTTGATGACAATAAAATATATGGATCAATTTTAATGAACAATTACAAAAAGTTCAGAAACAATGCCTCAGCGCAGGATTAAAATACGAAATATATGGCAATAACTCCCCCTGCTGACAAAAACAGTATCTACACAAAATTACTCAGAAATTGGTCATGTGTGGCTGTACGAAGGTTTTTTTGTGTGTTTGAAATAAGTAATCCGTAAAGGGTCAGTAATGGGAGTCCGGAATGTATCGTGAACTTTCTTAGAGTGACCCCACTTTCCATATTGTTCATTGCCGTTTGGATCACACACCATGCTTTGTAAAGGCTACACTCATAGCTTCTACATATTCTGGATCTTCCCGCAACTGCTCACATATTCACAATTTTAGATATTTTAAAAATAAATCTCAAGGTGACATGAAATGCATCGTATTACACTTTATATTACTTTTAATGGTATGTTTTAATTACCTCTTTAAAAATGTACTAGTATAAACTACTATATCAGGGGTTAAAAAAACACTTAAATTTGGTACATTTATCTTAATATTGTACTAAAGAGTTGGGCATCTCCTCTTATAAAATGGACCATCTGTTGCGGGATTACTGATTCAAAGCCGTACCTTCCATAAATCCGATCTGTAGAAGGTGGCGTTGTGATGGACCCCCTCCCTCCATGCCCTGTACCTTGAGTACCAAACCAGCCACGGATTTAACTCGAAGCCAACTGCCTGAAAGCCTTGCTTGGCAGCTGCTATCACCTATAAGAAACGGTGATACTGTGCACATTAGTGGATGACACGCATTCAGTGGCACACAATAGAACACGTTTACAGGGAAAAATGAACATATCACTATGCGCATTTTTACCAAATGCATTTGAAATTAATGTGATAGAATTCAATAAATCGCAAAAAATTGTGTTTGAATATAAATTCCAATTTGGTTCTGGTCTTAATGCTATTCCTGCTTTATGTGTACTGATTAAATGCTCTGCATCATATATATCAGTCAATATAAGCGGGAATGTCGATAGACATCTATTTGGGGTTAGTTTCTGTTCTTTATTCCGTAGATAAATAATGAGATCATCGTTTTGGTGCTTGCGCAATCACGGCAACTTAATTCAATGCGCGGTTCAAGCACTAGGTGGCAGTAATAATAAATCATCCAACTACTTACAATTCTGCCGTCTCCACTTCCTATGTCCACCAGCGTACCGGTCCGGTATCGGAGGAGCTTCAGGACGTTATTGATCTGGGCTGGTGTGGCCGGCACGAAGGGAAGGCACACTTTCCGCAATGCGGGCGTTACAAACGGCGTTGCGATGGCGTACAGCGCAACTAGGGTTCCTCCGACAAAGCCCGTTACAACCAAGCCCCAGCGGGGTTTGCTGCTGCCATCGATCGGCGCTATATCCTCCTTGACAGAACTTGAGTCTCGACTGAGCTGTGGCATAGTCGTTAAGCTGAGAGCTCGTTGACATTCACTGCCGGTTTTCAGGAATATAGTTGCGCAAAAAAGGAATCGCCACAACACAACAGTTGCGCATATAGCAATTCATCTATCATTCAATCCTATACGATTGTAAAGTTTTGAGGATTGAGAAATAACGGGGCAAAACTGGAAATACTCCGATTTCCAATCGAATTACCTGGCTAGCACATGTAGCTATTGAGTCCATCGACAAAATTCGTCCGTACTGAAAGCGATGTAACTGTATAATAGGTCCGCCGAATTCTTGTCTAGACAACAATATACTCGCTGTACAAGGTTGTATCATTGGATCGACAAAAACATGAATCAGTATTCACAGTATTAAATATTTTTATTTTTTAAATAAGTGCAATAATAAGTAACAGCCATAATATTTTGAATATGAACCATTTATATTCGAATAGTAGGCTATATATAGGCCAATGTATGAATTACTCCTATCAATGTGATACATAGAATAATAAAGCAATAAGAAATAATCACAATAGGGGCAATTATGTAACTGCCTCGTCATCATACACAATAAATAATCAAAATTGATATTAAAAATTATAAAATAAATCTTATATGCCCTTGCTATTAAAAAAATTACTTTTATGTATTTTCAAATTATCAGCGACAGCGCAATGACATGTCAACTCGTCATCCAGTCATCAGAAACACGCGAGTAGAATAGCAATCATCCACCCATGCTCTCCGATTAATCCGATTTTTTTCTTAAAAAATACAAAGAATAAAATAAAGCAATAAATAACCACAACGAGTGTAACAATTTAAAATAGTAAACCATAATAATATTTTAACAAGTTTAAAATCATAGAATATTTGAAATAATAATTATACTTAAAAATATTCCAATCACGCAAAAAAACCTGTGCCTTTTAACAGTTTTTCATCAAAAATACTAGAACAGCAACAATTATTTGTCGCAGTCACGCTTGGGGGGTACATTCTGCACTTGGTGCCAGTCTATCGTAGGGTAACAGCAACAATATTAGGGTGAAGAGAAATGCTAAAAAGTTTGAGTTTTAAAAACAAAGATGAAAGCTGGTCGAGGTAGCTACTTGGAGCTACGTTTTGAAACTGAAACGGATTAATTCCTCGAAAGCGTAAATTTCCAACGTAACCATTAATATTAATCCAGTGTAGTTCATGTTGGTTCCGACAGCAGAGTACGTTATTTGCATAATAAAGGTCCACATTTTATGTTTAGTTCTTATGACCAAAGTAATTGTACGAAAGCACTTCTGCTATTTTACGGTGGCATGTCATTGCTTTGCAGAACTGTTTGTTTTTACGTTTGTCCTGGGTTTCGATTTACGGTCTTCTTTTGCAGAATTTCCTCTTAAAACAAGATTGGCGATCTTGCAGTTCAAGTCGATAAGGTCTCCGATAGTTCGCAGCTCCAAGCCAATCGGGATAACCTCCTCTGTAAAATAAATGTTGTAAGCCGTATTTAAGTTAATGCTATTTCATATCTCGTTAAAAACGAAGTGATTTTTAAAAACATATTTCGAGCAACAGAACGTACTTTTTGCCATTTTCTTACGGTCTTCTTATTTGTTCAGATCTCTCTTCGGCCGACGATGCCTGCAAGTCGTGATTGTTTTTAATGGCAGTGTTTCCTTTCCCGGCGTAATTAAGTAGTATCAGTCTTGGCAGGGAAGTCCCGGAGAGTCACGAGAGCCCCCCTTGCGAAACTCTCTGCATACGTACGTCACTTTTCCACGTAGATCGAGCAAAACACTTGGTCTGAAACTTTTCTTCTGCCGTACAAGTCAGAACAGGATTATGTCGACGGTGTTCCACCTGTCGTCATTCCGGCAGAAAAATAATTTATTAATCAAAACCATGCAGTAGTCTATAAATTCACAGCAATATATAAAATATAAAAAATTCATAAAACCAACAAATGTGCGATCAATTAAAATAGCTATGGCCATCAAAACACTTAAGATGTCACCTTAAATGAAAGTCATTAAAAGATAACTTAGATCGAGGAACACATCTGCAGACCCCCTACTTCTACACAATTGGGGTCGGGCTACGACAGATAGACACATTTCTAAAACACGTAAAATCAGACTTCGGGAAGAAAACAAGGTTAATCACCGCACAATGTAAACAACACGAAATCCGCAAGCCTTAATAAGTCATTTTAAAAGGCTGCTACAAGTGATCAACCATACACAACACATTGCTCAGTAAATATGCACATGCAATTAAAACAAAACAAAACAAATTAAATAAAACACACGCACAAAAAGACAAAGCACACTTACCTAAAACCCGAACACCACAGTCTGGATTCACCAAGAAAGAAAGCTGTCTATTGGTGGTTGCGCAGGTATGACTCAAGGGGATTCCGAACCCGGGAATTAAAACGTTATCTGGTGGATGTTGTGAAATACAATCCTAAACAGTAAAATATAGAAGCATTACCGAATGTTCAAGAACTGGACCTAAATTAATAGATCACAGAGGCAGAAACATGTACAGTAAAAGTGTCCCAGTTTACCCTGTCCTATTTACCCAATTTTCATCCTTCCTACATGAAATGCATTGCACCGAGGGCAGCATTAACCTTTCCCAGCTTGCCCCTGTTGAGTTGTTGTAATATTCGTGTTGCATTTCCCTATTGTCGTGCGTGGCTTTGCCCGTGTCTTGTGTGAACCCTGTCCGATCCTCGCCTTAATTCCCTTAGCCTTGTATAAATTACCCACCGTGTCTGTACCCGAAGGTCCAGCGTCTGTCCTCCCTGTCTTTTCAGCTTGTTTTTCAATCGGAGCCGTCTAAGTCCGGGTGTTTGTCGGCAGCTTTCGTTTTCCAAGCATGTATTGCGAAAGCAGCAGCACGCAACTCAATTGCCCTGCTTTTGGTTGATTGTTCGTTCTTTACCACATTTTTTTATTGTCACAAAAATGATGACGTGAGCCTTTACTGCTTGTAATGTGTCCAGCTGTTTGTGTTTCAGGGATTCAAGGATCGTAGCCCGGGGTTGGTTCTTTTGTCCCATGCACGGCACTTTAGTTCGATTTATACATATTAGTGACTGTGGAAAACTTTAACACCAGGATTGGTGTGGACTTTTGCACCAGGATTGATTCAAGGGCCCATTATTCTAGACTCGTATTGGTCAAATACATCGTCCAAATATAATGACATTAAATGGCCCTACTTTTTTTTTAGGTTCATACGAGTGTAAAATTCAAAACGAGCAAATATATGCTTCCTGCCATGTCGAACATAGGGGAATGGGTGCCACAGGATATATTACTGCCACTACCTGTTGTTACATGTCAGTGGTTTACGGGAAATTCAGGAATATTCATGAGAGGCGCCACCTGATTGGCTGGTGAACGTGAAAACTCATTAATATTCGGAGCCCCGAACACGTCATCTTTTTCGTGTCACCATTTTCAGCAAGTATGGTAACTCTGGGTTGGGAAGAAGACAACTAATAGCGTAAAGTTGTTCAAATCTTAACTAGTTTTGATTTAAAGGAACCCAAGGTTTTAGCTTGCACTAGACTAACAGGAAGACTACTTCACACTCTACGCTGTGTTAAGTGTTTTCGCAAATCCAGTTTAAAATGTTCTTCCGGTGATTTCCAGCTATGGCCACGACTTCCTGTATTTGAATTAACATCGAAGCAACTATTTGGTTAAACAGCATCCAGACCTGTTAGAATCTTATATACCTGGGTCATACCATTTGTCTCCTTTGCTCGAGACCGAACAGATTCAGCTCAGCTAACGTCTCAAAGCGATGACGTCATTTGCTTGATCTTCGTCTTGCTAAACGGCATAAGCTGCCCGGAGTTTTCCCGCGTAGTCCGAGTATTACCAGCTGGAGAACTCTGCATAGATATACACTTTTTTTGTATTTAATTTGGACTCATGGACCACCCCAACAAATAGACCGTTGTGTTTAAATTATTAAATGGTGCCCCAAAATATCACACCCTCTGGCCCTCTTAGAGAAATAGTTGGGGACTACTGGTGGATCCTGTGATGGGTAGGTGCCCCATCCTGGCTTGTTCCCTGCCTTGCACCCGTAGCCCCCTGGATAGGCTCCAGACACCCTATCACCCTGAATAGGACAAGTGGTTACAGAAAATGGATGGATGGATGGATGGATGGATGGACGGACTACTGGTGTAGCCTATGCATAGGTATAGAAGCTCTAAAAATGTACATATCACATTTTGAATTTTGTGCTGAATGGTACAGACCCTGGTTTTATTGCTGTAAAGATTTTAATATAAAGATGCTTTTTTTCAAGCCTGACAAATTGTACACATACACTGACCACTTCCTCAACTTAACAGCCATTGTGGCTACAAAAGGTACATACCGGAAGATGTTATATGTAGCAGGAAGAAAACACTTAAAAAAAAGTGTATGTACTTCTGTGTGGGGCTGCAACTTCATAAAAGAGCAGGGCGGCCCAAGGTTAAAACAAGTTATCAGCAGACTTTAATTCAGCCTGAAGTGGATATACATACAGAATTCAAACAGCTCAAACATGACTAATCAAACTGTGGCCTTTTGACAGTCTACTAAAACACTATTGCTACTTTGGCATGCTTAGATACTACTGTAAGCTTGGAAAAAGGGGTGTGGATGTAATTATGCTGAATTATTGCCAAAACTAAGACAAATGGAATTGGTAGCCCCCTCTTATTTGGTAAAGGAAGACAATTATGTTTTACATATTGTTCAACAGTTATTGTGAACATAAATGCACTAACAAATACTAAATGCAAGTTTACAAATGATAAAAAATATATCCAAGTAAGATGGCTTTGTTAGAATTCAGGTTAAATATTTTAAATTCCCATTACTGCAATTTTGACATGAAATATGACCTCAGGAGTTAAACAACCAACTCACATTATACATTGTGTTACAGCAATCAACCCATGTAACTGACTGACTTTTTTTTAATAATAAAAAAGATAGAATGACCCACATGCTTTTGTAAGAAGCCTAAAGATTTAACTACATTTGTTAGAAACTTCCAAACTGTCCATGTAATATATCACACCAGTCTATTATTCTCCAAAATGCTCTACAAGCACAATGTAATGTAATGTAATGCATGACAAGCCATCCGTACGCCAGTTTGATCCCAGTGTCATTTCCCCCAGACGTAAGACATCTCAGATTTATGAGCTTAATTTCACGGGACAGCTTCCAAATCATACCACTAATATTACTGAGCACATGAATATATTATGCAAAATACTACAGTGAAACGTCAAGTTATCCTCTCATATTCAATATGTACGTTCCATAGAGCACAGGACTGTTCACTTCAGAGATCACAGGAGTTTACTATTGTCATTTTGGTACACAAGATGGTATTACACTCTCCCAGAAACAGCGCTGTTAGCCAGGCCTTCCTCACTGAAGGAGAGCGCAGTGTAGGGTGATGTCCCACATTCCAACAGGCTACTTATAAAGACAGTATTCATACAAGCCTACAGGCACGATTCAGCACGAACTGCATTTAGAAGGTATTATCTCTTCTATGGTTCTGATTGTTTTCCCATGGCAAACATGTACAAGAAACCATATTATATTTTGATAATCTTAAACAGAATGAAGACTGGATGAGGCAAAAAATAGGATACACAAATTGGGGAAAAAACAAGAAATTCAGTAAGCCAGACGTGATCACATGACGTTCACTTGGGGGGGGGGGGGTTTGCATGGGGGGTTATTTTGTTTCTTTTCTTTTTTTGTAAAAACACTGCTTTGAAAAATGTAACTGACATCTGAATCCCCCACTGCCCCCCTCCCCAAAAGCTTGGTAGTATTCCTTTGGCAAAGGCCAGCATTCCAGGAAAACAACTCTGCTTTTTATTTCTTTCCAATCTCAACTTTTCAGCGGCAAAATCTAGGGGTCATCTTTTCCACATGGTCTGCATGGAACAGGATCCAGGCCGCACGCATGTGGCACGTATCTGCCAGGCAGTCACCAGTGCGAGAGGTCTAGTGGTGCGAGCCTGCTGCTCGAGAGCCCTCTTCCACCAGCGGGTCCCGGGTTTCCGCGTCCTCTTGTGATGCAGCGCTGGCGCTAGCGCTGAGCGAGTATGGAGGGGGCGCGTCGCGGATGCTGCCGGGCTCGCAGCTCTCGGGGATGACAATGGCTCGCGATTCGCCCACGGCATCACTCTGGGCATACTCACTGTATGGTGGAGGCTTCAGGTCATCGCCTGTCCAATCAGACACAGAGAAACAAGCTGAAAATATCATCACATGTTCCAGCCGATCCGAGCGAAACACCTATAGCTTTAAGCATAAATGACATTTGTGGAAAGACCTCTGAAGAGCTCCCGCAGCTCAACAAGTAGTTCGTTGCCCTAACAACGCAAAGGTTGTTGGTTCAGATTGCAAAGAGCACACACAAAAATTGCTATAACTTGCTTAGAATGAAATCATCAAATAATATAATAATGAATACAACAAATAAGCGGTTACAGCTAGTCATCCATGTGCATCATGAAGTAGCGTATAATGTTAAATGTGCAGAAATCCATGATGCATTCTGCTGAGGAGTTACATGAGGGACCTAATTAGGTGGGTCATTATAAGTATGTGTATCACTACCATGTGTCAGATGTCCCTTTGTTATTGCTGTGAGCCCTAAAATAACTTCCAATAAATGAAGCCAGACAACCATTTATTTAATCGGAAGGGACAAGTGGTAGGTTTGGGGTGGAAAATAAGCATCGTCTGAATATCTTCCTGGGCACCGGATCCTGTGAGGTCAGCAGCTGTGAGATTGAGCTCCAACACGCAAGATGCTGTCTGACTGCCACTGTCTATCCGTGTCCTTCATGTAACCTCAGACTGTTAGATACATCCGGGCATAATGCGAGGCATCTCCGGGACCAAAAATATGGAGATGGGGGATTGGCGGCACATCTCCTTTTTTGGAGGACATGACCTCAGGGAGAACTGGGGTTCATTTGGATTTTGAAAACCTGCAGATTAACTTGGCGACAATGATTGATTTGTTTTTATTAAAATAAAGAAAAACAATGTGGCTGAAGATTGACCCCATCAGCCAGGAAATATCGACATTACAGGTCAATTAAAATTAAGGAGCTGCTTTCCCACAGGCTGAACAAGGCAAAGTTTCAGTCGATTCTTAAGCTTTTTATGGTATTCATGCTAGTTCTACCCCAGGGGTATTTCCACAATACAATATATCTTTCATTAGATGGATTAAATTGTACCATCTAATTTTTACATGACCTCTCTAAAATCTTCGATAATAGATATTTATAAGAGGCCTAATTTACGGTGGGTTGAGAGTGTGATTCTCCCACCTAATAATATATTAGTTGCAGCACTCACACTAAAGCATCACGGGTGAAAAGCACCTGCCAGTGAGAGCTGATCTGTTACAGGGTAAGTACTGAACAGATATGAAGAGCAATGAGGAAGGTGTGTGTCTGACAGATGGGTGGAGAATATGGCCGGTGACAGACTGACATGTGTAAGTAACAGCAGAGTGAGGAGCGCTCCCTTACTTCCCAAGACGGCTTCGTATGGAGGCGGCACGTCCAGATGAGTGTACGAAGGCGCGGGCGGCAGCGATGCGGAAGGCTCGCCGACGGAGCTGTCATCCTGGACACCGTACCAGCTGGGCCAGATCGACGTCTGTGAATAAGAATGGAGGTGGGAGTTGAACACCCACTGCAGTGCCGCGCGGGCCGGCGGGCCACCAGCGCACGGACACGGCCGCGGGGCCAGGGCAGATTTTCGTGCTCATTGCGGTCTCCCTCGTCCAGATCTGCCTGGACTGATTCATACTCTGCCTTCATCACACTCCCCGTGAAAGTAGTAACTACAGAAGAAACTTATGTGGGTAGACCAGCATCTTCACAAAGCCAACCCTTTGCAAATTATTTGCCTGGAAAATACACTCTGCAAAAATATTTTAAAAATTAATAAATAACCTCTGTTCCTGTTTGTAGCTATTTAAAACCCTAGTTATCTATACGGATAAGGAAAGTTGTGACTATTTTGTGTCATTTACAACAACAAAACAATTCATAGCCACTACTGCTTAGAAAACTTTCTTTCTTTTTCTTTTTTTCTTTTTACAGTGACGATACACTGGACTTCCCTTCGCTGGTTTTCTTCAGGCATTTCCTGTTTGCTGAAGTCAGTGAACATTCCCGCACGTATGACGAATGCCTGGCTTTGCGGACCATTTAATGCAGAAGAGCCTAACCGTGACTTTCTTAGCATTCAAAGGGCTTCCTGCTCCCTCTTACCAAGGAAAACCCACCCTGTAGTAACCAAACACCACCATCCTTAAAAGCACTGGCCTGCCCCATCACCACTAACCAGGACCTAAGATTCTGATCTCATTTTCATTTCTGATTTTATTTACATACAACTACGCGATTTAATTATGTTTCAAGTGAACTGATGCCAAAATGGAAACTTCAGCCATTTATTCCGATGTAATATGTATAAGCCATAACAATTACGGCTGTCGTTTACAGCGAAATTGTAACGTTGGGGCCTTGGCTTGACAAAGCAAAGTTATTTTGAGTGTATTAGAGCTTCCTGTCACTACTAGGATCACCATTTCCATGCATTCAGCTGGATGATTGCAGAGAACGTATTACAGGCCTATTAAAGACTTAGCGAGCCCCTGAAGCCAAATCACAAGAGGTCCAGGGACACACACAAGAGACACTTTCATTTTAATGAACAATAACTACTTTCCCAGTGCTGGAAAAGGCTCTCTGCATCAGTAGTCATCACGCGTAATGAGTTTTGGCTCAGGCTGAAATACCTGTGGTTTCAGTTATGGCAGCTTAAGCTGTGAAAGAACATTAAGGGGAAAGAGAGCAGAGACGGAGGATGCGCAGACCCCATCTTATGCATGGGGGCCCCTTGCCTGAAAGTGCTTTTTTTTTAAACTGTGCCTTAAAACCACAGCAAGAATAAGCGGGGATCAACTTTCCCCTATCAGCAACATGGTTTACACCATGGTCACACTAAGCATGCCTGCAGAAGCTGGAAGAGAAATGAGAAGCTATGAGAAAAAGCTACAGCTGCAATAGCTTGTATTTATAATTTGAAGGATGAATAAGACCACAATTAGCTATGTGTGTACTTAATCACAATAAAACCAGTAGGGCAAATAAATATATCCATAAACCAAAACTTATTATGCTTTAGAAGAGCCAATTCCATCCATCCATCCATTTTCCGAAACCGCTTAATCCCAACAGGGGTCGCGGGGGGAACCGGAGCCTATCCCAGGAACAATGGGCGCAGGCGGGAACCAACCTTGGGCAGGCGCCAACACACCGCAAAAAAGAGCCAATTAAAAAAGCAAAAAAAAATATTCTCAGCTTTTTTGGAGATCAAACCTGACTGCTTCTATATTATTTTCCATCATCCTGTATTACTAGGAAAAAAAACCTGCAAGCCTGTAACGAATAAAGTACCGTGAGAGTGGCCTGGACACCCCCTCGTTCCCTTTTGGCTTGAGGGGTTGGACCACATAAACTGGGCTGATAATGCCAGTGATGGTAATGGAAGGCGGTGGGACCCCAAATACTCATGTGAAAGGGTCACATGGCTAAAGGATCACACACATACATAGTGTAGGTGTTGCTGCACTACATAAGTACGGGGCGCTTTTCCACTGTCATACAGGAACCAACCCGCACTGCCAAGAGAGACTACTTACAGCACGGTTCTAGCTCACTTCGCTTTTCCACTGCAGAAGGGCCGGCTCGGTAAAGGCATTGCCAAGTTTGGAGAGCAACAGTGATGAAAAACTGAAGAGATGTTTGTTTACTTTTCACATGGTATACGTCATCATTTACTACAGTATGTGCAATTTTTTTTTTTAAACCATGTGCTAATGTCCGCTAGCACGTCTGTGAGAATCACCTTCTTAAGCAAGCAGCAAATGCTAGCAGAATTATCATCAATTGTGTTCAGCTGTTCTATAGAACTTTTTTTCTTAAGTAGGAGGTTGGAAATTTTCTAGTTCCGAGTTATCGGAAACGCATCAATACATATCGATGTGTGATAACACTAAAAATTAATAATATATAGAATATCACGTTTTTCCTTCAGATAATCTGTGCACAGAACACCGGTATCTCAGTGTTGGATGGTGGTGGTGCCACCAGCTCGGTTTGGTTACGTTTTCAGTCAACATGGGTGCAGCTTGAGTACCGCTAGCATACAATGGGAAACCACCAGTTCGGCTCAGTTCATGGAGGCAGTGGAAAAGCGCCAAAAAAAGCTGCAGGCTGGCCCATTTAAAGAGGGCAGAAGCCCCCCCCACCCCAAATGACATTTGGCCATTCAGCTGGAGCAGGTGTTGGCATGTGGCCGAGGTACACTCACATTTTGGCTTTCACACATCTGGTGCAGGTAGGCCCTGCCTCCAACGATGACGATCTGCGCATTGCGAGGGTTGCTAAGGTAGGCCGCCAGCTGCCTCTGCCGCGATCGGTACCAGCAGATGTAGAAGAAAATCTTTATGATGATGAAAATTATGACGATTCTACATGGAAACAGTTACAGTGACATCAGTGAGACATTTCCTCAAAAAGCACCCTGGAAACAGACTCTGAGGTGAACGGGGATAATGCAGGAAAGTCAGCACAGAAAAATATTCGCAGCTGTGGATTTGAACCTCTTGGGATTTGAATGCTTTGCTCCAAAGCAATACTATCATTTGGCCTAAAATTGCCGTATCTCTCACTAACAGAGCTCTATGGAAACATTCCCTGTAATAGTTTGGTGTTCACAGAACTGAGGATTGTGAAACTCAAGGAAAAAAAAAAAAAACAAGGGATGCTAATTTCTAACAGCCGATGTGTCTTTCGCAGCTAGGAAAGTACAGCAGCTTATCAGAGTCTCAACTTCCAGCCACGCGAACTTGCAGGCCTTCCATTTACATTCACTGCATAAAGTTAAAATCGAGTGTAAAACTCATACTTACATGTACCAGTAAATCTCCATACTGGGATCAGCGAAAACCAGTCCTCATTATTCAAAGTCCCTGAAAAATAATTTTAAAAAGGCATGTGAAACAGTTTCAACATCAGTGCCATCAATATCCACATGTAACATAGAGAATTTTGTATAAACAACAACGGCTAATAGGACGACTCTCAAGGCAGTATAATGAACTTTTTCGTTCTTTGAACTGCCTCGAGAGTCGTCCTGTTAGCCGCATTATCATTAAATTTCCACATTGCTCAAAATGGAAACAGCGACTCGAGGCTGCTTATCTGTTATCCTCTGATGCAAAAGGTTTGTTGAACTCCACCCCGAGCCAAATACGCCAAAAAAGTGCCCTTGAACATCAATTATATTAATTCCGATTGTTATTACCAAGCAGGGCACGCCATGTGCTATTAGACTGAGGTGGATGTGACAAAGAGTGTGCCGGAATGTAACCGTGTTCAGTAATGTCGCCCCACCCACCCCGTTTCCGTGTCAAAGAACACTGAGCCAACAGAGGAAACTGCCTAATCTCTGCCGCAGTGCTGTTGCCATTCGTGCAAATACTTGACACTAGTCATGTAGTCTTGACACTAGTCATGTAGTCTTGACACTAGCTCTAGTCTGCTTAAAAAGCAAGATTAAAACAGAACAATGTGCAAGACAGAAAAACCTTGCTATGCCTGCCATTAACATGAGCCGTTTGTTTTTTCTCTCTCATTCAACACAGAGTAAGACATCAAATTCACATTGACTACAAAAGTAAGGTTTATCCACCCATCCATCTTCCAGCTACTCATTCCAGACTGGGTGAGGGGAGGGGCTTGGAGCTTCGCCCAGAGAGCAAAGGGTGCATGGCGTGCTGGGATGCCAGCCTATCAGCGGGCAGGCACACACCAGTGGCAACGCAGAGACCGATTAGCCAAGGTAAAAGCCTTTGGACTGACCAGAGTACCTCGAGGAAACCCATGTAACAAGTGGTATGTGCAAGCGCGCGCTCTCTCTCACACACACACACACACACACACACACGCAGGATGAGAGATTCCAGCCCTCAACCCTGGAGGGGGAGATACAGTGTTAACCACTGAGCCACTGTGCCATCCGTACTGCATTCATAAGAATGCATTTCACGTACAAACAAAAATAAATAAAAGATCAGGTCACCCTGGTACAAAGAAGAACTTCAAATAAGTAAAAACCCACTAATGAGCCAGGTTCCTGTATGTTACATGTCTGGCACAGTTGCAGGATATGAGTAATCAGAGGTATCAAAATAAGCATCGGTAAGATACAAGGAAACAAAGACCCTTCTACAGAGCTGCAGTTAAAAACCAGCCCTGATGAGCAACCACCAATCAAACTGTGTATGCATACTCATCAGGAACTAAATTTTACAGTTATAGGACAAGTCCGGTAAGCCAACAAAGAGCTGATTCTGGATCAGCATCATGAACAAAGTTAGTAAGCAGGGACAGTCCCAATCTCACATGCAGCTTTTGAGAGCGCGTGGGCACGAAGGCCGCGCTTCCGGACCGACGTGGGCTGCTACCACCCGGCGTCATTCGGAAAATTTCTGAAAGGGAAACTTGGCAGGGTGTAACGCTGCTGGTGTCGGACGTGCCAGGGCGGCT
Source organism: Mormyrops boulengeri (assembly GCA_026781065.1). NCBI lineage: Eukaryota > Metazoa > Chordata > Actinopteri > Osteoglossiformes > Mormyridae > Mormyrops > Mormyrops boulengeri. Next base: position 7,150,189 of record JAODLD010000038.1, read on the forward strand.
CATGGGACACGCTGAAGCTCGACAGCCGAGCGAACGGGACAGGGACTGGGGGGCAGCTGACCACGAGTCCGACGAAGTGCAGCAGGCACCAGCCCGGCATGACCCTTCCCATGAAAGAGGCACTTGGAAATCCATGATTGCGCAGCATTAATTCCTGACAGAAGACTGGGAGATTACTTAGTGCAGACTCTCACAAGATATCATTGCAGGACGCCTTCCCGATCAGGAAGAGCCAGCATGTCAAACACAATGATCCATGGGGCAAGTGTCACCCCACAGCTATGCCGGGCAGGATGACATGACCCACCCTCAGCAAGTCGACAGGGGCATGTCTGCGTCAGCCTCTTCAACGCCCACAAATCAGACACGGGCTGGAGGACTCCCTTGGGAGCGCTCCCTCAAAACAGCTCCAGGCCCCTGAGTCAAGGTCACCTTCTACCCATAATCAACACCTCATTTGTTTTCCATATCTTATTCAACTCAAAAGCTGTGTATTAAATATTTGGCAACGTTAAAGGACAGATTAAAATGAATACCAGTCTTTTGGTTTCACCAGATGGTATCCAATGAACAAAAACAGCATAATTCCTGTGCTCACATAGCAAATCAAACCTATATGAATTGGAAGAAATGATGTGAAAATCCCAGGCTGGAAGAATAACAGGAGTTAAAAATTAAACCGTTCACCTTACCTTACTGAGAAGTGTGCTTACAAGCAGGTACTTTAGGGAAAACAATGGCCGTTTGCTAAAATTTCACTTCCTTAATGCAAATACAACCAGATTGGCAATACTTTCACTGAATTTCTGACATTGAGCTTACTCAAGCTGTGTCTGCAAATCAACGGAATTTCGATACCAGTAGCTGGCACTGGAAGTATCAGTGACTAAACAAAAACCGGAGAAACCAAGGGCTCGTTCAGGGAAGATGCCACGATGCCCTCAGGCCCCAGTATGCTGCATTTACTGTACACAACAGAGAATACAGAACAAACAACAAACAAGAAAAGGCGACAAAACAATGATAAAAAGTCTGTAGGTCTGCATGGGGCTGGGGAGTCGATTGTGTATTTACACCAGCATAGATGCTAAAGCTGGGGCCTAGAATACTGTTCAAGAGGCCTCACATAGGCAGCACACAGTTAAAAGCCATTCTCAAACAAAGCAAAGACTATAAAACCAACTGAACAAAATGTAATTTGCCATTAAAGCGTGAATTGTCATTAACGTTGATTTGCACGGTTGCTTGGCTTGCTTTTAGAATCCTGCACAATTGGGAAGTGTCTGCTTTTTGAGAATGCGGTGGTCTCCTCCTATCGATTTTTGTTCCAAAAAAAACTGCACATATATTATACATACACACACATATATATGCACGCACGCACACTTGTCTGATAGCCATGACAGCCACTAAATGACAAATAGGAGGGTAGTGTATACAAAGTAGATACGCCGGACAAAGGAAGATTCACATCCTGAGCAGGACGGTACACAGTGACGCGCAATAAAAAAAAATCCTAATTATTTCTCTATTAAATATATTCGGACCTATGGTTAACTCCAGGTAACTGAAACCACAGAAAGTGAAACTGCGGATAAGGGGGGGCCACCGTTCTTTGACGTCTAAATATTTCATTAAATATTTCATTCATTCGATATTTTCATTAGGGCTGTCAGGAAATAAAAATTGCCAGAACACACAAGCTCAGTCTCAAATCAGTATGATTTTATCGATAAAAATCTCATTAAACTTCCAAGACACACAAACAAACATACCACCCTTCCAAGTCCTGTACACCAGTATATGCAATGCAGGGTCACATGTGGAGCTTTTAGCAAGATGGCAACAATTAAAAAGTCATTTAATTCTAGCAAAATCCCTCAAAGCCCCAGTGAGGACAGACCCGTAAACGGCCTCGTCAACTGACATTCCAGTCCTGACGTGCTGAAACTGTGTCTGACATATTAACCCAGTATGCGTTTGCCATACTCACCAGAGAACGTCATCAGAGGGCAAAACTTCCAGATCTGCTGTCTCCATGACCGTCACCAAGACATGCGATGTAAAAGTGAAAGGACTGATTCATGTGCCTGTTCTTTCTTAGGATGTTAACGTGCAGTAACTCCTCCCACACTGCACTCTGTGGAGGCAGGCCACACTAACGGACTGTAAGAAATGTGTATTAACACATTTATCACCTGTACAAATTTACACTTATGCGCACGTCTGACAAAGCTACACAACAGAAGGCATGCAAAACCCACGCCATGATATTTAAATTTTGAGTGCGTGTCAATTTCCAGTTTTAGTCCATTCTCTAGAAAACCAAGTACTTTTAATAAACACAAAAAAGGTAGCAAGATAGGTTAACTACACTAGCACAAAAAATACCGCCTGTTACCCACTTGTAGCAAACATGAATAAGATCCGTGAGCAACTTACCAAAACAGGGCATAATCATGGTACAATAATTGCAACAGAGTGAAATAAAAATAGAGTTAGAATAACTCCTGAATTCCCTTCACCACAAACACTAATTTGGCACGCCGTCACCAAAAATAGACTTGCAACACAATGAGTCACTTGTTTTCTCCTACCTATGAGTGCCTGGGGTGACCCATCAGCTAAACCATTGCCACCTAGCCAAGCTGGAGCAAGATGGCTAGGGATGGCTTTGTTTAATATACATCACCCTTTCAGAATGCCCCATGCTCTCTGATTACACCTACCTTTAAACTTAAATTAGCATCAATGAGCCCCCCCCCCCCCGGGGGGGGGGCGGGCAGGGTGGGGGGGGAGAGGGCGGGGGCGGGAGGGGGGGTGTGGGGGGGCGGGGGTGGGGGGGCGGGGTGGGGGGGGGGGGGG
>JAODLD010000038.1:7153153-7206691 GCA_026781065.1 Mormyrops boulengeri
CCCCCCCCCAAAAAAAAGGCCGACAAGCTGTCGAAGGACAAAACCACTGACTGAAGAGCTGTTTAATTCTCACTTCATCTGCAGGCAAGATACCAATGCTTCTTGCATTCAGACATTTTATCTTCAAAACAACATGATGACTGTTAGCAATACAGCAACTATTTGGCTTGAAACCGAAAAGTATAAAATTTGCATATTCAACAGAAGCTATTCATCCCAAAAGAGAAATTGCAGGTCAGCAAGTCACAGTGGCAGGTGTGGTTGACATTCGCACCCATCAGGAGAGCTCAAGTGCTATAGCCGTAAACAAAAATGGACACGTTTATCACCCACTGTGGCGGTGTATCGCTGCACGTACGATGCTTCAAATAATAAAAGCAAAAAATTTATGAAAAACAATCTTCAGTACTCTGTATGAGTCAGACTGGAGAAAGGCAGTTTCCAAGCATTCACTGGTCCGAAACACAGGAAACCAGCAGCAAAAACCAACAAGCATTAAGAGCAAAGCATTGCAGAGAAAATACATTTGTAAGGATGTTTTCTGAGACCTGATGAGTGGGGACCTCACATTCATTTCCACCATTGAGCGTGAGATTTCACCACAAATCTAAAAAATGTCTTCTAAGTTTGACTTTGGTGCCCATTTTAGTGGGGTTTTTCAGATTTCTGTGAGAAAAGTGAGGGTGAACTGGACCAATTTTTATCAGAAGAATGCTGAAAGATCATTGCATTTCCTTAGATCATTTCAGTGCATTTCTTGAAATAAATAAGGCACAGGCTAGCAAAATAGTAACAAATATGCTTTTTCATTTTCATTTAAAAAGTACCATTTCTGGACACACACGATTAGTTGAATCTTAAGTTTATTTGGGACATATTTGCACTTTCCTCCACTAAATGTGCGTACCTACTGATAAATAGTAAAAAGGTTTGGATGTTTGTGTTCACCCCTAATCTAAGTTATCTTACAGCAGAATCAAAAATCCTCAATTGCAGAAAAGTCATCTAGTTTTATTTCATTTAAATGATATGCGCTTTCCTGACACCAAAGCTAAACCCACACTACCTTTAAGAGAGATTTCTCTGACAGCTTGGTGGGGAATTCCACAATATCTGGAGATCTCCTTCTTTGGTAAAATGTTTTGCTGCTTAAATGCCTTTAAGGTCATATCACTCAAAGCAGACACCCCAAATGCCTACTGGGGCTATTAGACAATGCTGTCTTTGTCTACTGCTGAAGGATGTGTGCAAATGCTGTTACAATCTATAAAGATTGTCTCATGTTTTTCTCAGTCGTGAGCCTAAAGGTCACTGAAGGTAAACTCAATAAGCAAAATTAAAATAATTACCTGTCAGAACATTCTGCCTGACTACTTGGATTGTAGGCTTAAGTTGGGTGTGTAGTGTATTAAATGTTCAGTACAGGAAGAACAAAATATTATAATAAAATAGGGATGACATAAAATGTCCCTTTCTATGGAGTCTGGGAACTCTTCAACTCAATTACTTATACTGGAGGCCTTCAAGCCAAAACAGAGATCATCAGTATGTCATTTCCTGCTTCTACTTGCACCCAAAACCAATATCCATCCATTCCTTTTTCAAAACCACATATCCAGTGCAGGGATCTGGCAAGCTTGGAGCCAATATCAGCAAGCACGAGACGGGAGACAACCTCAAAACATGGTTGCTAGTGCATTCCAAGACATATATACACCCGAATGCAATGTCTAAAAACGGTCACGTTTCAATTAAGTTCACAATGAAATGTCAGATGTTGCTTGAGGGAAGGAAAAATGCTGAAATGATTTACAATACTGTACGTATGGACAGACACAAATTGCTCTCATAAAGAGAATACAACTCCTACGAGGAGAAGAAAAAATAGGGTGTGGAAACGCAACATACTATGGAATTTCTCACACATGTGTGCATTCAGTTTTCATAAGGGGTCTTTAGATGACCGACAGCAATCAGGGACAAAACAACAATAATCGGTGAAAATGTGCCAGTCTATGGAAGGATGGCAGCCAAAATAAAAGACTAAACTGAATCTGTCATATTTAAATGTAAGCCTGTGGCCTGGCAACTCAGGAGACTACTGTAATAATAGCAGCCATTGCTACTGAAACATGGTTAAAAAGTCACAAACATCTTTCGAAAAAGAAGCCTATACAACGGAAAACAGTTAAACTCCCTGCCTCTTGGTAACACTGGGTAGTATAAAATGTTAAAGAGCTTCCCTAAAATGCTGTAGTTAAGTCCTTTAAAAGGTGAATAGCCTGGTGCTAAGATTAAAAACACATTGTTTCTTGTTTTTTGTTCCACTTGTATTTCATGAGGAAAAAAAAGACACTCAATATAGGAAGGATACTTACCACTACGCTAGATTACCTATCTTGCGTTCCATTATTTCATCAGTAATGCTATCAAAAAGCACACCCATGCGCGATAGACATACACCACTGCCTGTTTCTATTTCTATTCATTCACACAGCTGATTTCCTTCCGGGAATTTTCTCCCAGTTAACTACCTGTACAGCAGGTACTGACCCCCCCCCCCAACAAAATATAAACTAGCAGTCACAAGTATTCGCCCTACACCAGAATGCCCTATGCGGAGAGCTTCCAAATTTTCAAAGACTCGCACAGAAACTCATTTTACACTAAGTATGGTTTAAAAGGCATCCAAAAAACGAAACACTCTTACAGTTCTGATAAAGATGAGTGCCTTTAAACAACCAAGTTCGCAGGAAGATAACTGATTAAAAACCGACAAGAAGTATGAATTTTGCTTTTTTTTTTTTTTTTTTTTTTTACATACTCTCATGCACAGGGGAAAAAAAGATTACAAATGATGTAGATACAGTCTCTTTCCCACAGACTTTGGAAACCCCCTTTTGTGCAGTTCTGGGTTAGACACGCACTCATTTCCACCTCTTTTGCGCGTCCGCGGTTTGTCTTACATCCGACGGAAGTGGCACTCAGAATGTCTAATCTGGGCTGTATTTTATACTTTTATGGAGACGCCCCACGATTAAGCAATACGCCTCGCAACGTATACACACATACACACCCACCTGCATGCAGTAAGCCATTTCTTTTTAATGTCAGCTTCGATAAACAAAGCTAAAGAAGCATCTCTTTATGGCTAACTCCGATCTGCCAAGTAGCTAATGACGGATGGAGGGGTGTGTGTTTGTGGTGGCCAAACACAGCAAGCAAATCATCTGCTTTCTAATGGCGGGTCAGCAGTTTTCGAGCACTGCTAGTTAGTCGAATCATAACACCAGATTAACGTATATAAATACACAGGCAAATATAGAGACAAGAAACTTTATTGATCCCAGAGTAAAGGTTTTACAACAGCAAACAAATATTACTTATATGGCCATAAAAGCACAAAACAAACAAATACAAGAAAGAACAACCAAAACAAGCATTGTGTATTTATCGTGCGGTAGTTTAGCCTGCATGAGGCAATGTGCCCGAACAATAAGCTGTTTGGGTTTAAGCTAACGTTAATTACCAACATTATACAACTAAAAATATCATCATCATCATGAACAACAATAATTAAAAAACAGCTCTAGTTGCTCTTATCGCACTGAAATCGTAATTATTATCTAGACGGAGGATACAAAAATTACTGGGGCCGACCACGCGCAGAATACAATACCTAGTTAGCAACTAACGGAGTGTCTCACTAAACTAGATACTGTTAATGCGGCTTACTTTCTGGAAGCTGAGCTGTACCCAATAATAAAGAATACCTCAGTTAGCAGTTTATTAGCGATACTACAGAGAACAGCGACAAACTCGGCTCATGTAAGCGGATCAAACAAGCTGGTTAAGATAAACTTCACCCACCGAGTCAGTAGCGCGAGCCTTACAGACTCATGTCCATTCCCGTGTCACCCACACACATCCGGATAGTTATCTACGAGGCATGCTAGCGTCGCGCTTAGCCCCTCCAGTCAGCACAAACCAAGTCCTCCGGTGGTCAGGTAGTCGACTGCCGTCGCGAAGCCTCAAAAAACCCATATGGCCATGACTCCGAAAATACGGCACTACCTACTACAGAGAACTGACTACATAAACATGAGCAAGCGACGCAACCACGAGGGACCACCGACGCGCGATCAACAGTAACGTCGGAACGACTAAGCGCCACCTTTCGGCAAGGAGGTCACATGCCACAATAAATACTTATTGGTTGGAAGCTTTTAAAGTTGTATTTTTCTAAGCAGAAATACAGAGACCCTTACAGAATAACATAAATAATTTGACTAATTATTCATTCATTTTCTATGCCACTTTATACAGAGTCACGGGGATCTCGAGCCTATCCTGGAACCAATGGGTGCAATAACCCAAGGTGTGGCGCCAACTCATGGCAGGACGTTACAATTTACTCAAACTAATCTAAATGTGAAAAGCACTATCCCTACTGTTAGATTAAAGTAAAGCTGAAATAAAAGGTATATTGAATATCATGCAGCTTGATAATAGGCCCTGTATAGGATAAGTGGATATGGAAGGTGTACGGACAAATGGTACTAATACTAATGATTAAACTACATAAGTTTTGTGGGGCACGTGTACCTGCAAATGCTATACAGTATATACTGGTAGTCCTGGATAAGGATGTCAAATAAGCAAATAAATCTGGCAATATGATCAGCGGTCCAAATCACTGGATTCACTTCCTTTGCTTGATATTGCAAAAAGATAGTTCTGATTATAAAATATTCACAGATTCCTTCAGGCCATCAGTATTGTCAATCCGACAATGCAGACAATACATTTGCATGTTATTTGCTCACATCTTGAAACACTCATCGCATCTTCCTGCTTCAGCCGCATGGCCTACACTCTGATTATAGTACACGTGACCATGACTGCACTTACTCCAATTACTCAGCTTTAGAAAACCAAATTCAGTGGCTATTTTACTGGTGTTCTCTAAGAAATTCCCATTCAGTGGTATTTCGAGTTTGTCTGCGAAGTCGCTAAGATCTTTTCCCAACTTTTGAACCTGCTGTTCCTTTAGTGACATCATGCTCAGTTTGCTGATGATTACACCCAACTCAGCAGAGTCTCTTGAGGCTGTCGGAGAAAAATATGCCGAATTCCTTTTTTCCTCATAACTCCTAGACAACATGTGACCTTCCGCCAGGTACAGAATCCTTTTCACTTCTTTTTCATAGTCAGGCAGCAGTTTCTCTTCTATCTGGCTGATCTGTTCACTAAGCATGTCGAACTGATACTTGATTTTGGGCAGATGGTCTGGCACGCTCTCTCGCATTTTGTTTTCAATTTCGGCTAACTGGAAGACCAGACCAATCTGCTTGCTGATAAGCCAGCATTTTCCAACGTCCAAGTCAAGACCATTCAACTTGGGCAACAGAGGCTGGATGAAAATGGACATGATGCCTTTCTTCTCCATTCCCTTCACCGTGTTTACAATTTGAGCTGAGAGCATTGCTGCGGCCTTCCGCTTCACCATTTCCAGGTCTTGTACCTTGCTTTTGATGATACAGTTATATCTTAGATTCCTGCGAATGGGAGTGTGGCATTTAGGACAAGACTTAAGGGTAAGAACCCCACTCTCTTCTCGGAGTGCCATCCATGAGTCAAACGCTGTGACTTCAAACAGGTGACCGCAATCGACAAGCTGCACAAATCGGGCTCCCGGGTTAGCCTCGTTACCGAAAAAGAGCTCCTGCACTTCGTCCACATCGCAGATGCCACACTTCCTGGGACACGGCTCTCCGCACATCCCAATGCATGGGTGCTGGCACGTCAGCAGCTTACGGCAGGGCATTTGACATGCCGGCCGGTCACAGGGCTCGTGACACATCTTTGTGCAGTTATGATGTCTGCAGTGCCAGCCGCAGTTGTTTAAGCAGGGCTGGCAGACCTCCAAGCATGACCTCGCACACTTCTGGTGGTAACATCGGTTTGTGCAAGGCTTTGAACAAGGAACACAATCTTCCCCACACCTCCCACTACACTGGTGCGAGCAGATCATCTGCACCTCACACCGGGAGCTACACGGGATCACTTCTCCTCTAATCTCCCTCTCCAGTTTCACGTGGCACGGCACCGACCTCTGGTGTCCACACTTTAAGTCTACCATTATGTTCTTGAAGCATTTAGAAGTGCAAGGTTCACCACGCACTCTGTCACATAGGTGTCCACAACAAGGTAACCGCCTGTCACAACGAACACGGGGTATAAATTTGTTAGAGTCTTCATCTTCAGGGGCTGATGCAGATAGGTTCTCCAGATTCAACTCCGGACAAGTGACACCTTCTGCAGAGCAACTGTAAGCACATGCGTGGTCTATGTTTTTTGGATGGCACTGCTCAGTGCAGATGTGACCGCAGAGAAGCCTGTAGCCACAGGGCTGGGAACATCCTCCTGAGGGCACTGTGAGAAAGTCATCTGCTTTTGCTACAGCGGTGACGGTACCAGGATGGTTTTCACACTGCAGGCTTAGAGCCTCACCGGTCAGCCCATAGCTGCTGGCGACATTCAATATTTTGTTCCACAATGGAACTGCTGAATATATTGTCATGTTTCCAAAACAATACAAGCCTATCTTTGCTCTTGAAAGAGCAACTGAAATGTACTTGGGGCTTGTCATGTTGATTGCTTTCCCATCCAGACTACTTCTGACTAATGACAGTAATATGATGTCATTTTCCCTTCCCTGGTATTCATCTACCAAACAAACATTCACACCTCGAAGCATGCTTTTCTGAATGGTCTTCATCAAGAGAAAGAGCTGTCCAGCATATGGTGTGAGAACAGTAATCTGGGAAGCCTTATAACCCTGGTAAATCAAGTGACGGCAAAATGACGTCACAAACGTTGCCTCGTGAACGTTCTGGTGGCTTTGGCCTTCGTTCGTACTTTCATCAAGGTGCTTGTGGTCTACAAAGAAGATATTTGTAGTGACGCCCTACGAGAGACAATGATACGTATTCATTTACATTGCTATTCAGAATCCATTGTTATGCACATCTTGTACTTATACAGTATTTCTCAGAACTTGATCAGAAAATAACCTCATTAGCAAGAATACGGTATTACTATAGGTCCACGATCAAGAAATTTTTAATGATTTATTCGATTGCTTATCAACTGCTTAAACAAGACATTCACGCAAACAAACATGACATACTGTCACAATGTTACGTGACTCAATATAAAATGTAAGCCATGAGAATTACCTTTATTTTTTCATTGACTGCATTGTGGTTCTCTAGCTCGTCAAACAAGTGTGGCATTAACACATGGAAAATACCTGGATGCATGCGATGCTGCAGAAAGAGAGAGGAAGGTTTAAAGCTGTAAAGCATATATCAGTTATATGCAGTAATTCCTCACCTTTCTCTGAAGTCACGTTGGCGTGACTCTCTGGCTCGAGGGAACAGACTTGACTTTCAGCAAAGATGTGATGGTCACTCCTCATACTAAGGTACTCACTGAGTGCTCAAGTAGGTCATGAAATGAAAATATTTCTCTCATTTTTGTAAGTGCTCTAGAGTTCACAGCCACGTAGATAACGTTCCAAATAAATTTTTTGGAGCTTTTGCAAAACAAATCGACATTCCTAGGTCCAATGTCCTACTAATCATTATACCAATTACAGTTACTGAAGACACTTTCCACCGCTCACGTGCACCCATCCACTCCACAGCAACTTAACACAGTACACAGGCTGTATAATTTACATTCCTAGTGCTAGTTAAATTAATTGAAATGTAGCTCTGAATGTATCTAACAGCTCTATTGTACCATTTGGACTGGCACAGATAACACATCAGTCCGCTGTCTTCAGTAAGACATTTGACCCAAGAAACCGTAGGAATCATTACACTGCAATGACTCCATGATTTGCATAATGACGTGTTCCTTACCTGGTGATTAAGGCGAACAAAAGGAACATCTGTCAGAATTAGCCGTTCATACAAGGACAAACCCACATTCAATGTTTGCTTGTTTTCTGATGGCCGGGAGCAAGACTAAAATCAAAAGATGAAAAAGTTAATCATTAAATTTACTTAGCAAAATGCTTTTATCCAAAGCTACATACAACTGAGAAAGCAGGGCCAGGCGGTTCATGGAGCAATTGGGGTTAAGGGTCTTGCTCAAGGGCCCAAAGGTTAAATCACTCTGCCGACAACAGGATTTGAACCAATGACCTTCTGATTATGAGCATGAGTCCCACAGAGTCACATACCACCCCACAAATTCAGAATCACATAAGGCACCAACAATAAGCTGATGACAAATGGGATAGATGGATGAGAACATCACAAACTGACAAAATTTAAGTCTTAGATTAAGCGCCAGTAAAATGCATTTGGTAATGGCATCTCTTTTTTCATGTTGTGCTAATATAATGCAAATACAAGCATAGTATTTTAATGCTTAGTGTAAAATGAGATGCCTAATCTCAAGAAAACGTGAGTCGTACGCCCACCTGCCGCTGCTCTCCGATCAGAACAAGGTGCTGGCAGGCAGAGGTCACGGAGGTCACTATCTGGGCCTCCGCAACTTCGGCTGCCTCCTCCACCAGGACCACCCTGGGCTGGATTTCCCGCAGAACCCTCCAGTGATGCACAGCACCTGCAGATGGATCCCTGATACTGAACATATGTACGCTACACCTTCCAGGTGTGGTGGTTGGGGATATAGGCGGAGACAGAGGTCAAGGCCGTCCAGGTATCCGATATTCAGATCTGATGATCCGAGCAATGATGTAATAATGGGATTGCCACCAGAGCATGTGAGCAGAGCGGAGCAATGAGAATGAGCGGTACACTCCCCTGCTCAGTCACTCCAGTCAATTTTCACCCCGCTCCAATGAAATCGCTCACTGCTCTCTCCAAAAAAGAAAACAGTCTGCGTTGTATTTTAATTTTAACTTAAACTGTAGCCTAGATAACTGACCAGCCAAATCCACATTCAAGCAGAAATCATCAGCAGAAATTCCGCGCTCTGATCGCACACAACTTTGTCAAGAGCCTCAGGCTGATTAAAATTCCTATTTTACACTTTGTCTTTTTCTTTGCATTGCCTTGTCTTTTATTGCATTGCCTGTTTGTGCCCTTTATTCTACTCTTTGTCCTATTTTCCCCCCATTCACCTGTGCCCTCCCCTGCAACCACAGTAAGAATTTCACTGTGTTCCTCGGATCACATTGCAGTAAAAACTTGAAACTTTAACTTGAGCCTCAGCAGGCAGCTGTCAGTAACTTCACAGTGACTGACACGTAAACATTTGTTTTGCAAATAAATCTGTAAAAACGAACAGCACCAGAGGAATCCCTAGTGCTACTACACGAGAGCAGTAATTCTTGTGCTATTAGATCTCATGGCAGACCTGAATTATTTCAATGCATTTCCAAAGTAACAGAGCAGGATCACTAATAACAGGAATGCAGGTAAATCCCACCTTTTTGCAATGTGACGTCTGGGAAAATAAAAGGCATGCAATTCAATATAAACAGAAAGATTAATTCACATTAATGTCCCCTTATTTTTTGAATCCCTTTTGAATATTTTTTCCTGTTTTTTTTTCTAGTCTTTACTTACTTGCAGCTGTCATTCCGATAACCCGAGCGTGTTTAAAGATGATTCTGTCTTCCAGCCAGCTGAGCTCAACCGCCCGCTTGACCACCGCTTGGCGCTCAGTCTCCAACTCTAGAATCGTGGCTCTTAGATCTTTCTGGTACATGGAGAGCCAAAGCCTGGGGGTATAAGGTTCTTTATGTTTCAGTTCCTCGCACCATAACAAACATCAACGAAAGTATTTACAATGCTCCGAGCCTTACTCCGGCAATGAGTTTTGGTTCCAGTCATGGTTTTCATTCTTATTTTTCTTTAAAGTGTACTCCTTTTGACAGAGATGTAGGCCAAATCTCAACAGATTTCAACATGACTGTCATAGCTGTGTTGATTTTGACATGGTGGATGAGGGGGACTGAAGAGTGTCCTGATATCATTAAAAAGGCCCATGCTTCACACAGCACCAAACACCCCCACTTCAGCCGTGGCTTGGCCTCCCGCCTGGTCATATGCTTTTTAACGTGACATGGCGTGCTCAGGGTGTTGCTACGGAAATGGTTACCTGTAAAGGTGCCATCGCTGCTTGTACGTCAGAGTCCAAAGGTCGCAAATTTGCCTGGCATCTACCTCCAGCATGTGCTCCACTTCCTGCAGCTCCTGCTTTACAACCATTTCTAGGTTCCTCTTTATGTCACTCGTCATCTAGGCAAATGTCGGCAATCCTTAGTTACTTATTAACCATTACAAACAGCCTTTATTCCCTCGTTATCAGGGTGGGTTAGGTACTCACATCTACTCCATCAGTGCACGTTCCTTGCCTCGTTTCCTCTTCCACATGATCACTTAGCACATACCCAAGATTCGTTTCGCAGGCGACAGTCAGTCCAGTCCAAGTGCTCTGGACGCCTTCCTGGGTGTCAGCCGCCTCCGATACCATCTCAACATGGCCAAACTCGATTTCTTCCACAGACTGCGGTTCTCCAGCTGCACATGGCATTCCGCTCTCATGATATGCAGAAACAATTCCCGCCCCACGTACCACACGCAATGCTGTTACATGGGCCAAATGGACAATAAATACGATTACAGAAGTCTAGCTACAGCTAGCTAGTTTCGTCCCGTAAGTAGAAACGCATTTGTATTTTCTGACACCGACACCCAACAACGTCATTTTTGGAGACGTACCGCCATCCTCCAGGAGCTTCACTGGGGAGAAACGCTTGGAGACTCTTGTCACATTTCTCGCAGGGAAGCCCAGGTCCTCATCGCTGCTGATAGCTACGCCACAGTCCTCTGTACCACTGCCTGGTCGGGGAAAAATGCATGATCTGGGAGATACAATTATATTTGCACTGCATACATTTTTTATCATACAATATACTGTGCAAAAGACTTAGGCAGTCAAAGAAAATGATGTTTAAATGATCTTCATGTGTAAAGCTGTGATGTCTGTCAAAGTGTGTCAGCTTAGCCACTTCAAAATTTCTCTGAAAATCACCCAGTATTTGCAGGAACTAATCAATACACCCATGTATTTCTGACTCGACCACCACCCTACCTTGTCTGGCTAATCAGCACCTCACAGGAGTTATTTTACAAACTAAGTTAATGAAATGAGCTGGTGGTGAAATTTAAAATGCATGGAATGGCTGGGGTGCCCCCGAGGAGAGGTTTCGGAACTGAAGTGGTGTTCATCTAGCCATCCAACAAGATATCAGTAACTTTTTGGAAAACAGAAGAAATCCTTATATATTTTTTATTGTGTTATTGTTAATTTGCACAAGTTTAAATGTTAAATTGTGTTTTTTTTTCTGAGCAAATATATACTTACTACCTAGACAAATAGCCTTAAAAATTTCTTTGCCTGCCTATGACTTTTGTATCGTACTGTGTATATGTACCAGTCTACACATTTACATATACACAACATTTTATTCATATATTCTATATTTTTAGAATTATATAAGTTACAAGTTCATTACACTCATTTTGGTGGACAGTGTCCAGACTAAAGGCAGACTGACGTACCACAGTTACTGTAATCCTCTTCATCATCCGATAAATACATACAACCTGGGTCAATTTCACTGAAGTCTGCACAACCTACGAAGGAAACAGCAACAAACAAATATAGTATGCATTAGGTAAACAGTAACAGAAACTCCTAGGTAATAAATATTGGCAAAGCTTTTTCATATAATTTACAAGAAACAATTGCATTTAAAAATAGGTCTGCTTCCTGTAAACTTATGTTCATAAAGCCACTATGCAGCAAGTACCAGTGTCTTCCAGTGTCTCATGCTCCAGTGTCTCCTGCTCCAGTGTGTCTGCTTCCTCCTCATCTTGTTCTTCCATGTCACTAGAGGGCCAACTGAGAACCACCTCCTCTTCACTCTCAGGCCGGTCCTCGGTCTTGCTGTCGCTACCAGATGTCACGCTCAAGGTCTCCCCTGCACAGTCACTGTAGGTGTCCACTGTGTCATCCTCTGCTGTCTCTGTGGTGCTATCGAATGCCGTGTACATTTCATTGTCCCCTGGCCCAGCCACCTCAAGGTCTTCATCCCCAAAGTCATCAGTGTCCCCTGAGTTAAATATCACTCAGTAAATACACTCAGAAAACACCGCCAAAGAGCTGCTTCCTATCAGACTGTAATGCATGCTGACAATGAAAAATATGTGCATTTACATTTTAAAAGTATTTTAACTCTTCGACCCATTTTCTCTAATTAGTGATCTGGCACAAATCAGTGTTAGTGCGGAGCCTAACCCAGACAGCACAGGGCATACCATAGACGGAATGCCACTATGTCAGAGCCACAATTTAGAGACACCAGTCAAGCTCAGCTTTGAGCTACGGGAGGAAACCAGAGTACTTGGAGGTAAGCCCTGAGAATATCAAGAGAGCATGAATATTCTGCCACAGTGATTACCATCCATCTATCAAAACCAGAAGTATCTGAAGAATTCAACAGTGTGCTCAGTGATTCCCAATCCTGTCCGCGGAGCGCAGAGCGAGCAACAACGTGGATTGGCCGTGGATCCCTGAGAACCAGATTGGGAAACACTGATGTACTTTAAACAGCACTGTTCACAAAGCAAGAATCGTTTCCTCACCTTGCCCTGAAGAACTGCTCAGTATAGAGACTCCAAGCCATTCCATCATAATTGACTGGCTTTTCGTTTCATGGGGAGAACATGGACTACCAGGCTAAATGGGAGAAGAAAATCATCATCAATCACTGCAAAACATACAGAGAGACCATGCTATATAAACAGCTGGGGGAAAAAACAATACCTGTGTGGACTTCACTGACCTCTACATTCCCGAGGCTAATTCCATGAAGCGAAACAATGTACTTAGCCAGCACCGTCTCATGGACGATCCCTTTTGAAGAACATTCCAACATATAAGCAGCTTTCCCAACTTCTTCCTCCGTGATCCTTTTCTCAGCATACAGCTGTAGACAAGTTACATTTTTAACCAGAAGAAATGCCAACAGACCTTAAAAATCAGAATGTACAAAAGAGCCACATGCCTGCTTATGCATTAATCTCAGGTGCACAGGTAAGCTCTTTCTAAAGGGAATCGCCCTCCTCTGATTCTCCAGAGAGACGCTCCTTAGACTGCCGATGGAGCTTCGCCCTCCAACCCTGACAAGTCCAGAAGGACCTGGCAAAAACTGAAGTACTCCTACACAGAAGCAAAGAATCCATAACAGAACTCACACTTCACATTGGGTGGGGCACACTTCACATACGTCTTATATGACCTTCATTTATATGGCTTTATAAAATCATGCTATTCAACATCAAATTACATTTTAATTACGGAAACTACAAAGTGACAGAATTTTACTGAAGCAACTTTTAAGTATATTTACCAAAGTATGTTTTATATATGTATATGTGTGTGTGTGTGTGTGTATGTGTGTATATATATATATATATATATATATATATACACACATAACATTATGAATTGCCTAAAAAACCTAGGATACTACCTTCCAAGAACTTATCCAAAGTATGGTCTGTGTGGCAAAGTACCAGAACAAGACTTTCTGATCCTGTCCCCCAGTGATGGGAATTATCCAGGAAAGCTCTGACAATTTTGAGGCCGACGTAAGTTTTCCCTAAATAAAACAACATATACAATTGAATACAGATTTATCAGACAAGTGATAAATTAAACATTCATCATAAAGGAATATTTCAACAATAGTACTCTGATGAAAGAACCTGACCTGTTCCTGCTTGACCTGCAATGACGGCCAACTCCTTAGTTAAGGCTAACTGTACGGCTTTCAGTTGGGAGTCATCCAAATTCAGCTTCTCCTTACTTGGCCACTCACTGAAATTTAAAATGTTCTGAAAGTGCTTTTGACTCAGGGCATTCTTTCTGTACTCTTGTCCGCATTTTTCATTAATTCCTTCCTGTCCAAAACCAGAAACTTCTCCTTTGACTGGGCTATCATTGATCAATGTCTGAAGACTATACTGATGCAGGTGATTCAGCAGATATTTTGGTGTTGAGATGTCCGTCTCACAGCTCACAATATATTTCTGCATTGGTAGGTTTTGTTCTGCCACTTCCTGAAGACTTTCAAGAAGAGGCCTGTAATCTTCAAAAACCACAGTTGTGTCAACCATTGTAAATGCATCCGATGGAGTGATGTCTACCATTCCTGCTCTGCTTTCTTCAGGAAAACAGAGTGTCAAAATACCCTGAGCCAATTCATTCATGACCTGACTACAGATGGTAGCAAAAATTATTGTGTCAAAACCATCCTTTGAGAGGCACAACAGTGTTCCATACAATAGTTCCTTTGAACTCTCCCGGTTGACTAGTTGTAAGTTTTTGGGGTCAAACCGAACTTTGTACATGATTCCTTTGCTTGTGTAAATTGGAGAAGCAATGTGGGCATCAAAATAAACATGACTGCATAAAGATGAGTCAACTCTCCCTTGGCACCAACCCTTCTTATCATACTTAAGAAGGTGGGTGATCCTGTCTCTAAGTGGTTTCACAAAGCTCTCCCTAAGGAGGCGAAAAAGTGAATCCAGGTAGGTCTTGCTGTCTTTAAACTTCCCACTAATTGATGAACTCTCAGTCATGGTTACCTCCTTACAGGTTGGCATAATTGACAATGATCTCCAGTTCCCAACATCTGAATCGTGCTGGTCAATTTTTTGAAAGGTATGACCATCAGACTTTATGATGCCTTCAGGATTTTTTTCTTTCAAATGTGCAATCACCTTTAGAAGTTTCTTTAGACGATCATTTGATTCCTCTGAAATTATGAACCCTTTAGAATGTAGATGTTGATATTCATTTTGTAGGAGAGCTGCACAAAGGGACACATCATTGACCCTGCAGGGGAACTCTTCAAGAAAGAGCAGATAAAAGGCCACAATTTGGTTAAGTTTAGAAATGCTTTGTTCTCTCTTGATATGGTCATCTTCTCTCCCCAAATCCATCACAAACTTAGGCAGAGTCCTCCTTAAAAACAAGGAATCTTTCAAGGTCATAAGAAGATACCGTATGTTCTCCTTATACATCTGACTGCTGCAAGCCTTGTTTAGGATATCAAAAATGACAATGGTCAGAGTGCTGGAATGATCCTCCTTATTCAGGAGCTCCTTAAAGCCACTTCCAGGAGCTACTAAATGCATGAGTATTTCAGTTGCCTGCAGTTTTTCGATTTTCTCAAGTGCATGTAAGTCTAGCTGATTTTTGCAATGTAAACTAAAATCAATTCCAGTTTCAGTCAAGCTATCCTTTAAAGGTCTATAAATGTAAGACCAGTTTTGCTGATTGTCTGTCCTGTATGAAGACTTCCATTGAATGTCATTTGTCTGGGTTCCTGAAAGGAATAGAGAGACTTATGAGCAACAATGACCACAGTATCAACTTGACTGCAAAGATAAAACAATTTGACTATAAAATAACTCTTACTCCATTGCCTTGATTGGTGATTCCATGTAGTACCATGAAATTTGCTATGCACTACAAATCCTGCAGGTCCTTCGAAAGGGAATTGTCTATTGAAGTGCTTTATCCTTCTTTGTGCTCTTCCACGTGCTCCAGCACCTCTCCCGAACGACCGGGCCAAACCATCCTGGGTGTTTCGAAAGTCGGTCACTGTGGGTCTCTTCCCGCGATGCTCACCTATTCAGAAAGCAGCAGGAAATCACTGCTTATTCATCTGTCTTTCATCCAAGTTTCATCTTGGTGTCATTATATCATCTGTTGCTATTTCAAGACTTACCACTTCTGAAAATATGGCAAAATGCACATTTCATTCAAGTAAGAACATCATTTATGGGCAACATAATATATTCCAGGAATGCAAACAATGAGGCTGACGCTGACACCCTTGCTCATTTGCTCCGCATGGACTTGCATACCTTGTGGGTGACCGACTGTTGCGTACTGCCTTCTACTACGTGGCTGACTTTTTCTTTGTGATTGGAGGTTTACTGCTTCTGCTGCTTGAGAGTGGCTGCTCTCAGACCGTCGCTGAGGTCCACCACCACTTGACAGATGAGGTGGTCCTCTTGCAGGGAATTCTTTCACAAAATACCAAGGGCCAGCTAAATTAACGTTTTGCATCAACTTCAAAATTCTTCCGTGTTTTAAAATTCTTATGCTTTGTTGTTGTATTGTTCCCTTACATAAATACCTCTGCCATTTTTCAGGTAAGCTTGTTCTAATTGTGGCATTTGTAAAACAATTTCTGTGCATTACCAAATCTGTCACAAAGGATCTATTATATAACAATTTTTATTTACTCTGTTAGGTTCAGGACTCCAAGCCATGAAATAAACAGGTGACGATCATTTTCCTCACAACCAAGATGCTCAATGCTCTTAATTTCTATATTAAGTTAAGATTAGCATTGAAAAGCTGACTGGATTATAAGGGGCATGTGTTTCCAAGGGACTTTTAACATTTTTACCATTACCCTTTTGGAGTTTATCTTTGCTTTTTCCAGTTTGCTTCTCATTTGTGTTTACTGACTGCGTCAGTTGAGTACTTTTGAGAGGAATTCTCCGCTGCCAGGATCCAGGGACTGTCCCTGAGTGAGGGGAAAGGTTTTGTGTCAAGCAAACACACCTGAAATGCACTCATAAACCATGATTACCCTCAAACAAATGATTTAACCCTTTTTATTTGGCTGCAATTTCAAGAACTGTTTACATGCTTCGTGTGGTTGTTATTTCAGGTAAATTATTAATCTGAAATACTTAATTATAGCCAACCTATTTTTCCCCCTGTTTTTCAATTTATAAAACCTTCCTATAGTATGAATAAAATAAACAGTAATGTGAATGGATAACATGAATACAATTAAATGCACTGTTTTTTCGTAGTATTTCTTTGTCATTACATATTTCCTTTCCGACCCTACCCAGAAAAAGCATTTCATTACACACATGTACCGTTTGTGTATATGACACATAAAAGTTGAAACTGGGGAACTCTAGCTAGAAATCCCAGTGCAGCTCTGCGTTACTTGGTTGGTTTCTCCCACCCGGCCTGATGTACTGAAAGTATTGGGTAACCACTTGTTAAACATCCCTTATCAAATACTAAACAACAGGCAAATGACATGCAAGATATATCTTGATGGAGACCTGTACTACCTTCTTCATGTCTGGGTTTGTCAGGTCCACTCCTGATTTGAGAGCCAGTCTGGAACTGGGGGCCCTCAGCTGCTGGAAGTGGACTGGTATGAGACTTCCTGTTTGAGTTCCCATCCCCTGACTGATGAGAATAGCCTGGAAGGAGCCAGTAACAGCTAATACACAACACCTCCCAAGGTTTACCAAGTAACTTTCCAGACAAAATAGACCTATTCAAATATTATTTTAATTTTATACATTCTCTTACCTAATGTGCCTCCTCATGTGGTGTTACTTACTATTGAATAAAATAGGATAAAGGACACAGGGTTTTCGCGGGAGGGTGACTGTATTACCTTGTGGACGACTTGGTCTATCACATCTCCTCGCTGAGAAAGACCCACTTTGTCCTTGCAAGTTGGGGTAAGTCACACTTGTGGCTGGACTCCCATAGGGCTTTCTTTGAGTTCCACCATCCATTGATGGTTTCCATTCCCCTGACTTATGAGAATAACCTGGAAGGAGACAGTTAATAAACAGCATCTCCCAGGGATTACTAAATAACTTCCCACACAAGTTAGGCCTATTCAATTTTTTTTAATTTATACATTTTCTTACCTAATGTGCCTCTTCAACTGGTGTTACTTATTACTGAATAAAATTGGGAAAAGGACAAATGGATTTTGCGAGAGTGACTGTATTACCTTGTGGACGACTGGGTCTCCCACAGAAAGACCCACTTTGTCCTCTCGAGCTGGGGTGGGCCACACTTGTGGCTGGAGTCCCATAGGGCTTTCTTTGAGCTCCACCACCCAGTGATTCAGAAGAAGCCCCTAAATAAAGACTCAAACATTGAAAAAATGTATATATGGAAATGTTCACTGACACTGATAACAGTGAATTTTTGTCTAATATTGCTGATACTGATAACCAGTTAAGCTGTGACCCACTTGTTGAGTAGAGAGGGGAAGGCCAGGTTTGTCAGTGCAGACTACTAGAAGGACCATACATTATTTTTTTATATGATAGAAAACTAAAGATTGGTCTGTGGGGCAGATTTAACAATGAATGTAGAACATGTCGAGGGCGGTATAAAACCAGTATGATGTAGGCAAGTGTTTGATATTGGGTGGGGCACAATTTAAATACTAAGATCTATTTATTGGGGGGGGGGGTGAATGAATCGAAATGGCCTCTTATTTCTTTAGATTGAGAGTGGCAATGCTACTTCTAAATGGTGAATGAGCCGATGAAATCCCTCATTCTCCACTGTGGAAAATGGCTGATTGTCCAATGCCAATTAGTACCAATATATCGTGCATCTCTAATAATATACATTATACAGTATTCCTGCTGGTAAAAGTCCTCTGTAACGGCCTGCCACACTAAAATTTTTGCTGCTACAGCAAAAAGAGCATCTATCCTTTCTGACTCGGCTGCAGTGTGTGCCAAACCGTAAGAGATTACCGTTCAGGAACAGCAAGACTGGGGGGTCTTCTCCCACCTTGATTCACTACATAATAATATGTGCTTTATTGAACCCCTTGGGGAAATTCTCTTTACACCTCCCCCAACTTGTTCTCTGTAGGTGAGAGCGAGCTGGCCGTGAAGGGCAGCCACCCATAGCAGCCCCCAGTGAGCTGGGGGTTTAAGGGCCTTGCTCAAGGACCCGCAGATGTGCCGAGGCCGGGCTCAAACCAGCAACTTTCTGATCACAGCCACGGAGACACAAGCTAACCCACTGATATTAGTTGGAAGTATACAACACCCATTTATCTGTCCCGTGTTGTTACCTGATACTTGTATATGTGAAAGGGGGTCACACAAAGGAAGAGACTCACTGCCCACAGTGACCGAGTCACACACACAGTTAGGCTGCGTGCAGTGCAGTTAGGCTGAGTCACAGACACAGTTAGGCTGTGTGCAGTGCAGTTAGGCTGAGTCACATACACAGTTAGGCTGTGTGCAGTGCAGTTAGGCTGACTCACACACACAGTTAGGGTGTGTGCAGTGCAGAAAGGCTGAGTCACATACACAGTTAGGCTGTGTGCAGTGCAGTTAGGCTGCTGTTACTTTGTTGAGTGAAGCACTGGAAACAGGCAAACAGTAGCCAACCTATTTTTTTTCTCCTGTTTTTAATTTATAAAACCTTCCTATAGTATGAATGAAATAAACAATAATGTGAATGAAAACATGAATAAAATCAAATATACTGTTTTTTCATAGTATTTCTTTGTCATTACATATTTCCTTTCCAACCCTACCAAGAAAAAGCATTTCATTACACACATGTACCGTTTGTGTATATGACACATAAAAGTTGAAACTGGGGAACTCTAGCTAGAAATCCCAGTGCAGCTTTGTGTTACTTGGTTGGTTTCTCCCACCCGGCCTGATGTACTGATAGGATTGGGTAACCACTTGTTAAACATCCCTTGTCGAATATTGAACAACAGGCAAATGACATGCAAGAAATATCTTGATGGAGACCTGTACTACCTTCTTGATGTCTGGGTTTGTCAGGTCCACTCCTGATTTGAGAGCCAGTCTGGAAATGGGTGCCTTCAGCTGCTGGAAGTGGACTGGTATGAGACTTCCTTTGTGAGTTCCCATCCCCTGACTGATGAGAATAACCTGGAAGGAGCCGGTAACAGCTATATTGTATAGCTATATTGAATATATTCTATATTGAGGAGTGCATTTAGCAACCGCTAAAAAAAACCATAGTTATAACTGTCACTGTGAAATAACTAGCCAATTTTGACTCATAATTATTAAGTGTCTGTTTACCTACATAGACAGAGAGAATATACCATCACTGAACAGAAATAGAAAAAACATATGTACAACAATGGTCTGATGTCTGCATTTTTTTTTCAGTAGTACCCCCTCCTTCTGTCACACTGCCCCCATGCCAAGCCTCTTGATACATGGTAAACACTGTTATACACACACAAACGTCTTTCGTCTATTTTCCATACCCGTTTATTGGTTCATTGGTTACAGGTTCATTGGAGTCCGAAGCCTATCCTGGAAGCTAAGAGTGCAATGGAGGGAACAACCTAGGATGGGGCACCAACCCATCACAGGGCACACTCGCCATTCACACACACATGCACACCTATGGAGAATCTGGCAGCTCTAAAAGACATTGGAAAGGTCCTTTTAAATACAGATTGAAATAGCTTATGGTGTATTTCCACAACAGAGTGAGATGCCTTACATATCCTAAATGAGGATAGTGTTTAGGACCTTCACAACCAGCGTTCTCAACACCCTACTCAAGCTACACGTGTACATTTGTAAATATTTATTTATTCCTGGATTCTTGCATCACTACCACTTACTGCAAATTTTGCACATCATGTACATCTTATTTAACGTTTGTCAAAACATCATGTCTTGTCTCTTAATTAAACTTGCATCTTCTTTTCACAGTCTGGGGCTAGGCAACCGTTCTTTTCACTGCATACTGTACTGAGGATAATCGTGCTTGTGGCAAATGAAACTTTCAACTTGAACCAGGGTCGCCAACTCTCATGCATTTGGCGTAATATTCACGCTTTCGGACTCTCATGCTCACGTAACAAATGTTATGGAAAATCTATATTTCATTATAAACTTAAAATTAGCTACATTAAAAGCGTTGGGGTCATGTACAGACCTTATAGAATATTTATAAACAGCGGTTGCAGACGTGTAAATGCGGGTGCAGATTTGTCTCGATCTGAAAATCTCACGGCAGATAGCTGACCAAATTTGGCAACCCTGCTTGAAACGGTTTGTTTCTGATCATTTATCTAATATCCAAAGGTGGGGTCTGACCCCGTGGGTGGCTGCAGGATCCGCGCCCTCTTCCGGCTTGGGAACCTGCCCGGTATTGTGACTGGGAGCTTCTTCCACCATTTGCTTTTGACTGGTTCTGCTGTCTGGGCCCAGGCTTAGACTGAGAAGACCCTGCTAAATGAAAAACAAGTCTTTCTCAAACCTCCTTCCCCCCCCAAAAAAAATGTTTTCGGCATAAACAATATGCGTCCTTCTTGCAAGAAAATGTTACGCAATATATTACACGAACTGTTAAGAATAAATTTAACCCGTATTAGGTTTATTTGACATAATTCTAATATACAACAATTAGTCAAGGACGTTTTTAACGGTAACGAGAAAATACGTACGCATTTTTGGGAAAGTTCAATCACTCGCCCTGAGTGCTGGCTCCATATGTTTGGTATCTAAATGAGAACAGTTCATATATAATGACATGCACAAATGCACTATCGCGCATTATATTTGGAGAATATCCTGCTTTAGGTGACGGTCTCATGCGCTACTTGCCGTTTGAAAGCATCGGTTCCTAGCTGCTTCTGTGCGACCCCCCGTGTTCCCAGTAGCAGCCGTACAGCCCCAGCGCATCGAGGTGTTGGGCTCTAAACTGCCCCCCAGCTGTCACGGAGTGCCCCCCCTGACGTCATCGCTCCATTTAAAGGCAAAGTCGCTTCTACAGCGCGGCAGAAGCGATCGCTCGCTATAGATTCAATTTCTTGCCCTAAGCCGACTACAGAAAACCAGAGGTGTCAATTTCAGGTCCAGAAAGTAAAACTCCAGACCAGGATTTTGTTTCAACCAACCAGCTGAGGGTAAAGAGTCACAGTCAAATAGTAGTCAAGTGGTTGGTTGAAACAAAGTCCTGGTCTGGATATTTACTTTCTGGACCTGAAATTTCCACCTCTGCAAAAAACTCAAATTACTTGTTTATTATGCCATTTTACAATCGAACCTTAAGTTATCATCCGCAACCTCCTGTAATTCGTCAGAAGTGTGACGGTAACTTTTCCATTAAAACGCTACAGTAATGCATTAATTCTCAACAATGCTCGTCTGTGGCAATACAGTCGATTTCTGTCGCAAAAAGGGACTGATTAACTTGAAAGATATTTTTGACACTTTGTTGAATCCATTCTGCTGAAATTTTTCTTCTATTCTGTCGTCGTATAATATAATACGGCGTTTAACTGCAGATGTCAGTTTGCAGAACTTGTTTGATGCAGAACATCTAAAGATAGGTAGATGGCCCAACTGCAACACTGCTTCTGTATTCAAAATGCTGTATTTGAACCTCCTGGATTTGCATGTCCGAATATAATCCCCCGGTTGCCTTCGTCTAAGACTAAGGAGATTTAAAGCTTCTAACCGGACCATGTACAAAATGCTTTTAAGAACAGGAAGAATCCCTACTGCTTTTACATGAATTTAGTCTAAAGAAACAATACCCTTTCTGATGTCAGGTGAGTGCATTATGATAGCCTTGGACATAACTGCTATGTATTCACACCTCTATCAATGGAGTAAGGCATTCTTACTTTCAGGCATGAACAAGGTATCTGTGCAGCACAAAAATGTGCTATTTTGTCCAAACTACTGTCATATTTCTTCCCCCAACACCAGGGAAGCAGAGGATTATTTCAGACACCCCCCTGCCATCAGTCACTGCACAGTCCTCTGGTTATGATACTGTGAATGCTACACAGTTTACATAGCTCCACACCCATCACCTCTAGGGAGCAGTTTATCTTCAGGAGCTATGAGAAGAATTCACCTTTCGCCAGGTCTGTATACCTGTATCATCATTTGTTTGCCTGCAAGCATCCCTGGTGAGGAGAAACAGATGAAGGTGGCTTGCAGACTCTCCACAGGGTTTCATTGTGTGATCCATGGAACGTGGGGAGGGGGGCACTGTTGCCTCACACCTCTGGGACCTGGGTTTGAGTCTTTGCGAGGGTTCTGTGTGTGTGGAGTTTGCATGTTCTTCCTGTGTCACCATGGGGTTTCCTCCAGGTACTCCAGTTTCCGCCCACAGTCCAAAAACATGCTGACGTTGACTGGAGTTAGCAAATTCTCTGTAGGTGTAAACAGTGTGCACTGTGATTGATTGATACCCCATCCTGGGTTGTTCCCTGCCTTGCACTCATAGGCTCCGGACCCTCTGCGACCCTGAAAAAGTTAAGCAGTTACAAAAAGAGGGATGGATGGATCCATGGAATGGTGCAAAACATGATTCCATGAAAGTTGTCTCTGTGAGGACAAAGTGAGATGATGGTGTGATGACTGATGGTGGGCCAGTATTTACCATCATGCTGAAGGTCCAGTCAGTAGGTGGCCTGGATAACCATCACTGCCTCTAATTCAAGCATTCAGAAACACCAAAAAAAAAATGACTTTGGGTTTGGCTCCAGCATTTAATTCATGCAAGATTTTAAATGCCAGGAATATTCATAGTTTGTAGAACGTGACAGGAGATTTAAGTGTGAATAGACAGCAGTACCAAACCAATGGAAGAGTGAAAAAGTAAGATGCGTAGGAATGATTATCCTTCTGAACCATGATTATTTATGTTTTTCTGGAGCTGCAGTCACTTGTGGAAAGACTGTGGGTCACCAGCAAAGCACTTTGTCCTAGCCAAGTGTCACTGAACCATGGATAGGTTCACCAGTAAGTAAATGTAAAATACAACTGGTAATATACCTGCTGTTAGACCTCAAATGAATAACAAAGTACATTCTAGTCTGCTTTACCTCGCGACTGGCAGTGCCCCTCTAGGTTTTAGCTGGACGGTATCTTCAGGTGGTCCTTCAAACATGCACCACTGGCAGCCATGATGTTATCAATGCAGCAGCCCCCCCCCCCCCCAGATCTCCTAGTAAGCTGAGCGAGTCACAGAAGTCTTCTTAAGGCCGTTTCTCCCATCTAACTCTACGTGAAAAACTGAACCCATTCTGCCCCCCAAGTTTGCTTGCCCCCCCTGCTGAAGGACACTGGTGAACCACTCTCAACAGGAGATATCAGAGCCAGGAATACAGCCAGAGGTGTTTACTTAGTCATAAACAAGTAGACCTACATATAACAATGATGGCACACGGTAAGTAATTTAGCACAAAATAAACATAAAAAGATCCATATCTCACAACATTATGCCATTAAATTCATTAGCTGTTAGTCACATGTTGTAAGAGTATGAGTGCAAATTCACACCAACCTCCCTCATTATTAATGATTATCTGTTACCAATATAAACATTTTTTGACAGAAAGAAATTATGGAGCCACGGCAATCAGTTTAGTCAGTTTTTTTAACTGTATGATTAACTCAATAAATAATTTGATTGAGAAAAACTGAATTAAGGGCTAAGCTGTAAATGAACACAGAAGGTGTAGTTTGTCTGCAGGGCTCAGAGGGAGAACCGCCATTGCGGAAGAAAACCTTTTTCATAAAGGATTCTGTCCGTTAATGCTACAGGTTTTTAGGGGTTAAGTTGTTTCCCATCGCAGAACGGCAGCAGTAGGGGTACCGATATATCAGTTTCAAGATTATGCTGTTCATTAATGCATGTGCGCCCCCTTCTGGAGGTTTTCAGCCTTTCAGGAATCCATTCACATTCAGTCATTGCACCCTTTAAACAGAACATTTACTGAGAAAATACATCTGAATTTATTAGTTACAAAGCAGATTTTACTAGCAGTACAAATCAGAGCTTTAAAACACTGATTAACATCCAGTCTTTTCGACATTATGTGAGCAACTCATTGTATATAAACCACAACAATCCTGGTCACCTTTGCATGTGTGACACTTGACGATAAATGTCTTTCAAATGGCGTGAGGTCTCCAACACCCCACTATTGCCCATACCCTCAAGGGGAGTATAAGAATGAAATCAGAATGAGAACAACATCTTCATTCCCCCCAAAAAGGCAGCCTGAGATGGTCCAAAAATCTTCATTTGGGTAATCTTATCTCTTATCTTCAACAATGATGGTTCTCCGTGGGTATGTATCAACGTCCACAAAAATGTAGCGAAATTCATACTGCCCAGTTTCAGGATTCTATTCAAATAAAAGGGGGGAGTGAAGTACGCGTGGACATCAAGCAAAGCACATTTTACCTTTTCAGCAGTCCCGGCACAAAACTCATGACTGTGAAATCAAGGAACTGAACTGAAGGAATAAGGATGTGACCTTACCTCTTTCATCTCTGTGTGCACCGTGCCCTGCATCCGGGGCTCAGCACCCTGAATGTAAAATTTCAGCTGCATGTGCTTCAGACCATCCTTAATATACTCCACATGGCTAGAGGAGGAAAATACACTCATGAGCAACAACTCCAAATGTGCAGATTGACAAAGTAGCGGCCAACCAACGGCGCGAAACCTTCAGAAGATTCATTTTGTATCCCTGAATAAGCTATAAAGCTGGAGATATTGATGGTCCTGCAGAGATGATTGTATGGATTTAGCTGACATTTTTGTCCAAAGTGACTAACCAGTGAGAAAAGCTTGGGGCCAGAGAACAGGGCCAGTCAGTGTCCCTTGAGCAGTTGGTAAGGGATTTGAACCTGCAACCTTCTGGATATGGGACCAGATTCCTAACCCACGCTCCTTTGGACAGAGGTGCTATTTGCAGTCATGTATGTATACACAGAGGACACAGCTTTCAGTTGTGCAAAATGCAAATGCGCAGTGGTGAAGCTTCACAGCGGCGCACAGGATGAGCCATGTCCACGCAAAACTGAGCAATTACCTCAGAAATATGCTACTGACGTCAAGTAAAGGTTAAATCTTACTTTGATTACTCCATACTCCAGCACCGTGTCCTCACCTAACATGCTGCCTTCTGCCTCGTCGAGTTGTTTCTCCATACCCTTTGATTGGCTCTCCAAAGACTCCAATGACCTCAAATTTTAAATGGAAAATAGTACTCAAACTTTATACAAGGTCTGAGCAAACTGTTACTACACACACACACACACACACAAACAGGCTTGTAACTATATCTTTGTGGGGACTCTCCATTCATTTCTAGGGGGAAAACTCTAATCTCATCATGACGACCTTAACACCTACCCAGCCCTATAACTTTAGTAACCAAACTAAGTATGAGAAGTTAGTTTTTTGATTGCATTCACAGATCTTTGTGGGGACCTGAAAAATGGTCCCCACAACATCAAAGAAAACAGGTTTTGATCACATTGTGGGGTACATTTGGTCCCCAGAATGTAATATAAACATAATCCACACACACACATAATCACACACACTATTTAGGCTGCCAGACTTACTTCTGGATGTGATCTGCATTTTTCCAAAGCTTTCCCATAGATCTTGCTTGGACTAGATGATGAAAATAACTCTTTAAAAACAATGTACAGGAGGCCTCCTGTATAACAAGAATTATTGGGGTGTAGTGAAAGGAGGGGAAAAAAAAATCAGCTGGTAATTTACATTTTGAGTTTACAGTATGCATTCATCTATTTAAGATTACAAGCAAATGGCCCATGACAAAAGTGACGAAAAAACGGAAATTACAGGTGTCAAAATGAAATCAACACGCTTGAAAAAACAACAGATCTACTTGTTATATACATTTCTAATGAAATGCAGTAGTTTACCTGTAACTCCAATCCCAATAACCACGACTATCAAGTAGGTGAAATCTTTGCTTGCTTGTTTAACTACAAAAAAGTGACAGAATCAGAGAACAAGCAGTATGCAACTACGGATATACAGAAAACAATTCAGAAAACATTCCGTTTAAATTCAGATAATAGTGCAATTTGCGTCATCAAACAATGCAACAGTTTTAAAACAACAGTATCTCTTCTTACTACAGTATTTATAATGGGCACGTAGCTGAGGAGGCAACGGATCTGACCCATGGCCGGAAGGTGGGGGGGCTTTAACCCCATGGCCTTAGACAGTAATCATATGGAGCATGGCCCTTTACCCCTCACTGCTCCAGATCTGCTGCATACCCCGAAATATGTACATGGTACAGATGTAAACCAATTAGGAAAGCTTTATTGCCATATTGTCATCACTTCAGGACAACGAAACTGAAATAAGGTCTGTCGTACTGCAGTGAACTATATGCAAATATAGTTAGAAAACCTGAAATTGCGTGAAGTCCGTCCTTGCTCCTTACCTTTCTGTGCAGCCGAGACGGCCGGATCGTCGCCTCGCCTTCTTGACACGGTCACCTTCCTGCTCTCACTTTCACTATCCTTCGCTTTACTCCTTAACCCGACGTCGAGGGAAAACCCCCGATCGAACTGACAGGTAGGGCCGCGGCAGGGTCCCGCCAAGCGGAGCCAGGGCGCCGGGGCTCCGGCTGCGCTCCGCTGGACGCGATTAAACATCCGCAGGGCGCACCGGGCTGCCTGAGCCTGCTGAAACTGAAAGTACGCGGCTTTGATTACCAGGGAGTACACCATGCTGTCCTCTGTTGGGGATCGGGGATCTGCAACTACTGCTGATAGCCGTTTAGCCCCTGATTAACGCGCTGCATAAACTTAAACTACGGTGAATACCGAAAATGACATGGCAGCGAGCAAAAGCAACTAGGTAACATACACATCCCAGATGACTTCGCATACAAAGTGGAGTCTAATTGCCTAAACCATAATGTAAAATCCCATGTATAACGAAGGGGAAAGATGCGACGCTTGGCCCGTATGTTTCGTCATTTGAGCGACGGACAGAACCCCGGAGAACTATGGGAACTGGAGTTTTTTCTAAGTCATGTTAATGAAGAGGACGCCGTATGACACCCAAAGTGGGTTAAACCATGGATCTTAACGTAGATTTGATTATATTAATGAAATGACAATTGATTTTATTGTATGCTTTCACGTTTACTTGGTTTAGACTCAAGTACAATCTTTAAATAATATGAACCTACAAGGTTTTAAAAAGATAATTCACGACTTGGAGTATTATGTAGCTGGTCAATATAGTAGGTACCACGAAACTCATCAAGCAATAAATTGTGCTTTGTGTAAACTGAAAGCGGTAGCCGAATACATATCACTGGCTGTTCCCACTTTGTATGAAATGAAACATCTTGTAAATACGTAGTGATGAAATTCAAATGAATTTAAGTGTCATGTGAGTTCGTTACACAAGAGTGATAGAGAAATTAAAAACATGACTTTCTTGGATTCCAACAAGAGCCGTTCTGCACCTGATCATTTTATAAGTAAAAAACATACAATTAGTTTTATGCATGTTTTTTTTTTCTTTTAATTTATTCAAAACATATTTCAATTATCAAATAAAATATCACTATCCAAAGGGAAAAAATCTAAAACATACACACATCTTGTGTCTGGGAAATGCCCTAACATAATAAATTCATCATTTCAATCGTTTACTGGTACACTACAGGTAAATAGTTTGCGTTTTCTAAACGACAAAAAAATTTGGAGACCATCATTTTCATATGTGTAGTTGAGCCCTATTAACTATCAAGACTTTATTTAGTAAAATGTTTCGGTAACTGTTAATTTTCCTAACAATATTCCTCCTGAAATAATGACAGGTTTCAAATCCAATAAAGAATTAATGGAAAGCAGAATTCACTAAATTTAAACTTTTCGTCCCCAAGTTATAAGTTGCCAGTAAATTCTACTGCAGTGTTTCCACTGTCCTCATTTGAACCTCTCCTAATCTAAGAACCTACACAACATACAGTACATACAGTGGTTATTTGTTGCTAATCCCCTAAGGGCAGTCATCTTTAGCAGGAAACACAACCTGTGATTCGCTTACGTAAGATATGGAACACTCAATCAATCCTGACTGGGTTTAAGGGATTCCAAACAAAATTTCACCAGAATATTCAACTTTAACTTCCAAATGAATAGTTTAAAAGTTTAAAAATCATTTGGTTTGACATTTTCATTTCCCATCGAATGTGCATGTAAGTTACTGACTATTGAACGAAATCATTTCAAAAATCTTTGAAAAATCCTTCTCAAATTCAGTGGCCATACAGTTTTCAAAAAAACACAAGCAAATGCTTTACATCTTAGAACAAAGAAAAGACTCAACGCATTCACAAATTAAGAAAAAGTATATTTTTTCCCTTGATAACAGTTAATTGGTAAAGTCACATAAAGCAACAGTTCTTTCATGGTAGATGCAGGGTTTAAGAGTTAGTTCCGTAAGTTGTCAAACTTGGCAAGATGTAGAACGTTGATGTATCTGCCTGTAGGAAAATGAAAATACTGTTAGCTTCAGTAATCAGCTATTTTTCTGAAGATGCCTCCTTTACATGGGAACTACAGTGGTGTTCATACTTACGTTAAGAAAAGTCTAATATGCCTTTTATCAACAATTTTAAGATGAGTAAAAATGGGCACATCCCATTCTGCTAAACAACCTGATCAAACACACACATACAGTATCCACACATCACTGTAGAAAATAGACCCGTTTCAGTAGGTTTATATAAGGTGTTATAAAACACAATCCTCATGATTCAGATAAAGAGCGTGGGACCTTGTCACAACTAATCACTGATGCCATATTTGTTATTATGGATATAACAACAAACATTGCATTTTAATATAGCATTTTTACATTTTTATACAGCACGTTACTTTGTGCTTTTGCTCATGTATAAACTGTTAGTGACTAGCTATAAGGGTATATCTGCAGATCTAAGGACCATCATTATATTCCTGTGAAATGTGTAATGACGTGATGTATTGCATAAACCACCTTGCACCTTAATTTGCATACATATTCTTTTGTTACAATGTATCATAATTGTTACTTACTTGAAAGCATGGTTGGAATGAAACAGACGAGAGATAAATATTTAACATAAACTTTTTTCAAGTCAAGACATTAATTACAATCTTAAAATGACACTTGCAAATTAATGGTCAACTGTACACAGAGAAAAAGTTGAAAAAAAAGAACAAGGGGATTGTATATATGAATCAAACCAAAAGAAAACACAGAAGAAAAAGAGACACATCAGCATTTAATGTCAACTGAACTGCAAACGAAAATGATCAAAACGACAGACTCACATTAAAGAATCAATAAAAAAGTGGCCTCTTCCCAAAATGTAATAATAATAATAATAATAATATGGGACAGACAAAGACGTTACACTTAAATTTCATAAATATGGATTTATTTATTCATAATTTTGTTATAGTTAGAAATGTTTGAGTCACTATTACCAGTATATGTGACTTTATTTAGCAGCTTATTACATACTATTATTTGTTATATTATGCAGCAAATGTCAGTCATAGCACCTGTCCACACAAAAGCAAATTTGACAGTCTCCCTAAAGAAATTGCCTGAGCATTCAAAAATATTAATTTTTTTAGACATATACATTTTTTTTCTGTTTATCTGGCATCAGTTATGGGCCACAGATAACTCCAATTATTTTGAGTTTCATGGTTTAAAAGCACTATGGTGTGAGCTTCTGGAACTGTAAAGCATATTTTCTAATGAGCACACTGGAATTCATCAGGAATTAATATCAAAGTACAGATTCATTTTGAGCTGGCCATGAGATCACCCTTAATTTGGAAAAACCTGACACGGTTAACTGGAAGATAATGTTACGAGAATTTTCTTTTGAATCCTCAGTTTTTGATGTTGGTCAGAGTGGCAATACTCATGCAGTTTTTAAATAAATACAGGCAGCGGTAAGCAGCCCACCACACAGGCTACTATCATTTTGTG
The DNA here is from genome assembly GCA_026781065.1 of Mormyrops boulengeri. NCBI lineage: Eukaryota > Metazoa > Chordata > Actinopteri > Osteoglossiformes > Mormyridae > Mormyrops > Mormyrops boulengeri. Next base: position 7,183,907 of record JAODLD010000038.1, read on the forward strand.
CTTGAATGTTTTAGTGTTCATGGTTCCTTAATCTGGGAGGCACAGTGGCTTGGCAGATAGTATGACTGCCTCCTACATGGTGTCCTGTGGGTTATCTCTTGTTTCCTCCTATAGTGCAAAGACACATGGTCAGGCTAATTGGTATCTCTAAATTGCCCATGGAGTGTGTTTCCCCTGTGATGGACTGGCATCCCATCCAGGGTGTCCCCCAGCCTCATGCCCTCCCGCCCTGGGGATAGTCCCCTGTGTCCCTTAACAAGGATCTGCAGTTGGAAGGCGGCTTCCTTGATTGAATATACCTTTTCGGTTCTGTTTACAAATCAACCAATTGTGTCATGTCATCTGACCTTAATCTTAGCATCTGAGGCCTATTTCACAAAGCGAGATTTGTTGGTTAGCTAAATAACTTGTCGGATTTAAGGTACCCCAGTTTAAATATACTTTATTGTCATTCACTTACATTTAGCCAGGGCTACCTTAAATGTGACAGATTATCTGACATAAACAAGAAACTGTACTTCGTGATGTATGCCCCAGATTTTACACAATCCCATTATTATACAATGACAATAAAGCACTCTTAATCTGGAAAATATATATGTATATAATGTTGCTTATGCATACTTACATATAATATTGTTACCTTTAGTAACACCTACGACTGCTTAACCACTCTATGGGTCAAACTTCTTCACATCACACTCTTGTAAACATCTTGTAATTTGTTGGATGATTACAGATTCACACCCTGTTCACTTTCCTATTATGCCACAAGCATTGTGACTATAATGCTCTTCATAACTATTCCAGGTGCAAAATGGCAATTTAGCTCCTCGACCACTTTGCCATCTGCAGTTCTCCTCAAAAGCTGCATCTTGGAGCGTGCTGGTGAGATCGCTGCTTGCCTTGGCATACAAATGAATAGTACAGACAAGGCAGAGCAAATAAGCAACAAAACTTTATGAAAATGTTCACAGAAAATCAATTAGTTTTACTTTTAGAAAGAATTTATTGGGAAAATCTGCTCTGAAAGGCACCCTCCTGGTTTAGAGCTGATCTGCTTCTTAATATTTGCATTAGAAAAGTTTCTTTTAATTGCTTAGAAAGGTCACATGCTGCCAGGATACACAGGTTACATGTGAAGATATCTGCACTGAAAAGAACTGAAAATATAATTAAACTAAAAAAATCTATGTGCTATTTATAATCAGTTTGGAATATATATGTTAATCTTTTAGCATGCATTTTCTTATTTCAGTATTAATATCATCAAATTATGTTAACCTATTTTGAAGGACCCCAATCAGTCAGAAAGTGAATGAATGTGAATAAGTACTGATAAACATATTAACATTCTTAGTCTTAAAGAAATATAAAGACATGCACACGTTATTTTCTACAACTGTGAAATTTCTGTAGAAAAATGTAGTTAGAAATAGTTAATACAAGAAATAATTTACATATTTCTTAGAAAGGTACAGATTTTAAGCCTTTAACAAAGGAATCGTATCATAAAACATAAAGGTGAATTGCCATGCCTTTCGTAAAAAATCATCCAGAACAAAGGTTTTATTTTTTTTTCTTTAAGCTGAAGATTCTTTTAAGCAAGAGTTCCTAAAATAGTTTTTTTTATTAGAACTAAAGTGGTTGTTTCAATATCTTTCCAGTAAGTTCACAACAACAGAAAAGGTGAGCAACAATAAAGGTAATGAATTTTCCCATCTGATTTCAAGTTTCACGGCTGGTACCCATCGCCAGTCCCCCCAGTCAGTCTCACTATTAGATTAACATGTATTACATTTAAGGTGTTTCGCTATAAAGTGTCCATAAATCATCGTGCTGGTGTATGTCTCCGGTCCATGTGTTCACAATGCAGTGAAGCTTGTTCGTACTCATCCAGGATTGCACTATATTCAAGACGTCTATATAATGAAAACAATGCACATGTAATGCAGAACAGAGGCAAGTACATTGCAAATCATACACTGTTCAAAGTGACACAATAGTGACGTTAAATATCAGAGTGGGAACATGGTGCTTTAAAAAAGGACAGAGAGATGGTTAGAAAATGTGGAAGATTAAAAATGAGCAATTTAACAAGGGAGAAACAAAAAATGAAACCATTAAAGCATGTAACTGCTGTTAAAAATCCAGTTGAGAGTAACAGACAACTGAAAATGTAACACTTTAATTCTAAAGATTTAATATTAAATTTAGCAATTTCTAATTATTTTCAAAAACTGACTGGTAATAACTAGGGCCAATTGCAATGAATATCACAAATCCAGCTGCAGGTTCGTGTGGTATGTGCCGATTATCTGATCTGTTATTAATCTTTATGCACTCTGCCTGAGTCCCATACCAAACTGTACAATTTTAACATTAAGTGACTGTATATTTGAAAAATTTACGTCATACGTTCTATTTACGTCATACGTTCTATTTACGTCATACCTAAGGGTATGAAATTCACCTGTGGATATAAGTGCAATTCATGCTCAAGTTACAGTCCCCATGAACAGCTTATAATGGGGACTGTAAGAATGTTGAAGTCATTCCCACGGCTGATAATAATGAATTTGAGTGATTCATAGTCAGTGCTATAGTCATTTTTGAGGTTAACAAGTACAAGTCAATTTAAAGCAACCACCGTGCATTCCTTATGTATTAATATTACCCCTGCACTTACCCACCTGTTTCATTTATCCCTTATGACTGGTGCATTCCCTGCCACATAAGCAGGCTCGGGTAACACCACTGTTTAATAAACCCTCACTCGATCCTTCATGGATTGTCTTAAATGTACTATTCTCAGTCATATCTCTGAATTTCTGATAAAGAACCTCCTGGACCCACTTCAGCCGGGCTTCAGACATGGACACTCAACCGAGACTGCCGCTGTCACTGCTGTGGACACTGAGAGCTGCAAGAGCTGCATCCCAGTCAACCGTCCTGATGCTGCTTGACCTGTCTGTGGCATTTGGCATAGTTAATCACCTAATCATTCTGGCCACCCTTTCCCAGTTTGGCATCATGGGAACTGCTCTGTCCTCGTTTGACTCATACCTGTCAGAATGATCATTCCAAGTGGTTTGGGGCAAAGAGGTGTCCAAATCACATCAGGTAACAACCGGTGTTCTCCAAGGCTCCATCCTTGGTCCTCTTCTCTTTTCTCTTTAAATTACTTGTCTAGGTCAGGTCCCATGGCTTTTCCTACTACACTGACATCCAGATCTACTTGATCTTATCTCCTGATGACACCATGGTCTCTGCCAGGATCTCTGCATGCCTGGCTGATATCACAGTTTGGATGAGGGACCATCACCTTCATTTTTACATCTCCAAGACTAAGCTTCTTGTCTTCCTACCGGTTCTACCATCTATCACAACATGACTTGATTATTGCAACTCTCCTCAAGCAAGCCTACCATCTTGTGCTGTTAGACCACTATAGATGATAGAAAACACAGTGGCATGTTTGATATTCATTCAACCTAAACATTAACATGCCAAACCCCTCCTTGTCTCTCTTCACTGACTCCCTATTGGAACCTGCATCAAGTTCGAGTCCTTGGTGCTAGCTGAAAGGTCCATTAATGGACAGGCACCCATCTCCATCTCCCACCTATGTCCCATCTTGCCTCCTTCGGTCAGCAAACTAATGCCACATGAAGCTCCCTCCACAGCGTGAGAAGTTTCACTTAGTTCTTGTATAGCTCTCTGATGGTGGAATGAGCTGCTGAACCCTGTCCAATCTGTTCCATGAGTTCCGCAACTAACTTGATGCCTCTTTATGTTCATTGAATACTCTTATGTTGCACTTCTGACCCTTAAATATTAGTCCTATTGTCGTATTAGGCTCTTACTTTGTTAATGGCTGTTGTGTAGCTCCTGCTCCAATAACGCCTACGCTTGTACCTACAACTGGACCTTAATTGGAGGCTGAGTCTATCTGCACTTATATTTGCAATGTGCTATTTGCCTTGTTTGAATGTTGCTTTGGACAAAAGCGTCTGGTAAAGAAGCATATAGTCACATAATATTATAATGGCTTTGAACCCCCCACGAAATGATTTTTACTGATCAGACACATAGGAGTTGAATGAGGTGTGTCAAATGAGAGGAAACCCAAAAATGTGTAGGGCTCTGGCCCCCCAGGACTGGAGTTTGACATCCCTGGTTTAGCGGCTTGGCAACATTTATGGGAGACCCCAGTCCGCAAAATCTACAACGGGAGATCCCCCATTGGTTGGTGAAAATTTACCTAGAGGTCTATCAGTAAGGCTGCTTGACCACCCACAAAATTTATTTCTGGCTACAGGCCTGCTGCTGCGAAATATGTAAATGTAACTCTACACAACTGGGGGAGACTTGAAATTTGTTCCATTTGAGAAGCACACCGACCCTACCTAAGACTTCCTTAACAGAGGGATGGTGAACTTTTTGGAATTTAGGCTCTTGCTGAGAAAGCACTAAGGAAATGTGTGCTTATGTCAGATCTCAGTCTTTGAATATAACAGATGTTGCAAAATTTCAGCTTCAATGGCCGGGTAGGGAAAAAGTGGACACCGGTTGAAGTCTTGTTTCTTTCTGTTTTTGGTTTTATTCTAAGAAGAAGAAGGACAAAACGATATCTTCAATTATTTTTACCACTGTAACTGCAATACACTTGACTCCCTCATCAGAGAAATCAGAGTTCCCGCTGGCTAGCTGAAGGGGACCCGTCTCACAAACATAAGCCAGTCTTATACTGTACTAACACTGCTCATTGCAAGTGGCCCCTATAGATTACAAAAGATCATAAATCATTGTATTGAACATCGGTGCAAACATATAAAAGGGTGTTCTCCTTAGATGAAAATATCTACCAAATGTTAAAATTTATGCATATGGATAAACAAAAATCAAACATTCAGTGACTCAAAACACACAAGCAAAAATTACAAGGACAGAAATAATATGCAAACCTACCAACAAATATGGCTGGTAAACAAATCATTGAAATGGAAATTAATTTACAACACAAACAGAAACCATTTGCCAGTAGTGAGAGGCACCCACATTTAGGATAAAACATAAATCAAGTGTGGCAGCATATGTGGACGTACACTGAATTACAATGATTTGACAAAACAGGGAGATGGGTCCATATACTGAGTCCTTACCTTGAGACTGTCTCTTAGACCCTAGTTGTGTTGTACTCGGATTCATGTTTGCTTAGTGACCCAATGAGGCAGAACCTGCAATGTCACGGCTTTTTCATTTAATATCATACTCTTTTTTGCATAGACAGAGAATTTTCCGCATACATACTGGATCTGAAATGTGAAATTTAAAAACATGTACATGCAAAAATGAAAGGACTATGTGTTTCTTTTCTGCAAATATAGGTGAACCACACATAAAACAACTGTGTAATGCATGTATAGACATCAAACATATGCAGGCATGACAGTTATATAGGGCATGTTGTATGAATTTTATGTGTCTTTGATATAACCACTTGTTCTTGGAAACATTTAATCCTCACAAGCAAAGTGCAGTGATACAATAAAATAATATTTCTTGTAAAAACAGATTCATGCCATAAAATGTTGCTTTACTGATTAGAAACAAATACTTAATTTGTCTGTTTCATATATCGTATATGATTTTATTACTTTTCAAATCTGTTTCTGCAATGCTTCGGTTTATTTCAAAAAGTGCTATTAGTCTTCAGTCAAATGACAAGCCCTTTAGTTCCAAGTACTCAGAACGTTAATGTATTTAAACAATAATCTTAAAGTGATCCTTCAAACAGTCCAAAAGAAGAAGGATCCAGCATCCTGGCAGGGGTGTCTGATTTAGCCCTTAGCGATCCCCATGCATCACAGAATAGAAAATGGCGTATCTTTATGGACAACGTTTTCCTATATGTTATTTTTATGCAAAGATATATCTTTTTTTTAAATCAGTAGCCCAGGATGGGATTGGCCGGTCTGGATCGGTGCTGGGACAAAGCATGCAGTCATGTTCAAACAAATTGAAACAACATGTCAGCGTTCATCAGCTGGCCAGAGCAAGGCATCGCTAGCCTGAGCCAACCCCCATATGAATGACACAGAGGTTGTAATGAAAGACGGAGAAATCAAAGTTAAAAAATAAATAAAAATAAAACGGGGAAAAAATAAATAAAAGGAACAAATACATGTTTGGGTATTAAAGTGTTCCAAGTGATAGTCTTCATCAAAAATCAATGGATACTGACCGCTGCACTCCTTTATCGTGTCGGGATAGCCTGTGGCTTGTGGTGGGCACCTCTTCCATGTCGTCGTCCAGGTCGCAGCCGTCGGTGGCGTCTTGCGAGTAGCTGTGCTTCATCACCAGGATGCTCCTGCGATTGGTGGGCGGGATCAGGGGTCTGACCGGCTGCGGCTGGATCTCCGTCAGGATGGTGGCGTCCCGCGTGCTGAGGTTACTGCGGCTGCCCTTGACGCTGGACAGCTGGGATCCACAGTGATGGTCGTGAATGCATCGAGAGGAGGAGCGCCTGAGTTTATGGTAGGTCTCCAAGTCGTCAGCCAGGTCCACCAGCTCGGCGGAGGCTGCGGCGCTGCGCAACGTGCACAGTTCGTAGTGCGGGGGCTCAAAAACTTCCTGAAACATAGTCGGGTCGAAGTCCTCTCTCCTGATTATGTACTTTTTGCGAGGCTGTTTTATTTGAACTATGACGGAGACGATAAGTAGGATAATCACGATACAACAGGTGACTCCGATTATCGTGCCATTCGTGTTGTTGAGGTTGTCCAGAATGTTAGCTTTCCTCTTCTCTGCAATGATACAAAAGCAAAGAATTAAAGGTGTAACTCACAAGACAACGTTCCGAGACATACAACTGTTTTAAAATGTCTGGGAAATGGGGATCTTGTTGGAGATTTTTCCCACAGAGTGAGCAATGGCGGCAGTGGCGGGGCGGGGTGGGGCGGGGGGGTTAGACAGGAATTCTCACTGGGGAAATGACTGGTATTTGTGAATAAGTCTCGGCATAATGATGGGTGTTGATTTGGTCTGGGCCACTGGGAAGCAAATGGTTGTGTTCAGAGGTATTTTCAGAGCAGGGAACACAAACCATCTGAAACAATGAGGATGAATGTGAGAACAAGTGCTGAGGGCTACCATATAAAATTCGAGACAAACAGAGGAAAACAATGCAGCCAAAAAAAAGGTAACTGGGTGAAACGCTGACTCTAGCGCTGAGACCTGAGCGCCTTCTCCCGTGTGAAGAACATGCCCACAATGGTGTAACCATTCTTGGAAATTGGAGCTATAATTCAATTAGCTTACGGTGGCACGGAAACACAAGTACAAAGTTTGCAGGTAGGATTTCACCGTCACCGTACTTTGCGCTAAAAAAAACACAGGCTTTATCTGCAATTCTATATGGAAACCGTGCATGTTTGTAGTCAAAAGCGCGTTTCCTTTTTTCATGTGGGTGAAAAACGGAACCATGCTGGATACGGCGTTAACACACAGGTGGGCCCACCGGGACTCATCATCTTGGTGGATCCGCCGCTGCCAGATTCTGCGTGGTATGAAGGGTGTGTACATGTGTCAGAATCGCCGTATGGAACCCAGCGGACTCACCTTTGCAGTGATTCTCATCCCAGGGGTAGACACAGTTCTGCACCCCATTGCACACCAGAGAGTTGTTGATGCACATATTACTGTGGCAGAAAAAAGTGTCTGCTTCACACGGGGCTAAAGGAAAAAATAATACAAGGCAATCCCAAATAAGCACCATACAGGTTGCAATCTCAGCAATGTTGCTTGCAAGCCCAACATATAACCTCTGGAAGGCGGGCAGCCAGAAAGTCACCGTGTCTGTTCAGCAATCGTTACACGTCTTTTACGTTTTCATAACACCATTAGAAAAAGCAACACCAGTCAAATCATCATGATTATCGGAGTGAAAAGAAATCAGACTTTTCCTATGGTAAATTAACCATAATCATACATTTCACTCTGATACTTACTTTGGCTATACTGTAGGTGCACTACTCTCTGAAAGGCATGATGTGATAGTCATACTTATCAATGATTCTGGATTTAAAACAGATTGCTTTTTGTGCGAAAATGTTTAATATTCATAACCAAATTTTTATCAGAGGAGATGCGACCCAGATGACTATACATGTGATCGGACAAAGTTATCAGTAGAAGGCTATCAGAAAGAAAAACGGCTGAAATTCGAGAGAGTGAATCATCTTGTAATTAAAAATCAAGGTCACTTTTTACGGGGACACAACTCCCCCTCAATCACACATGATACTAATGACGTTCATCCATGCCCAAAATATCACGTCATTTGCTACTGCGATGTTCTTAGTCTTAAGCAACATTTCTTTCATTCTCAAACACACCACATTACTATGCTTCACCCCCTCAGAATGAAGGCTCAAGGTTGTGCGGAATAGCTACAGTGATGTAGTTTACTCCACGGACAATCTCGGGTGAATAATAACACTAGCGATGTTGGGATGAGTCATCACTCTACTCGCTGAACTAATAACGCCACTGTCTCTAAATCAACCTGGGGTCATTACATCCCACCACCACTAGGTGGTACCCTAGCACTCCATAATGAAAGATCTCACTTAACTCTCTCCTAATTGAGAAACGGAACTGGACTAATCTCCACTGAGACTCATTCTTTCATACTATATTTTATTATTGGCATTAGGCTCGCATTAAAAGATCCCAAAACAACTAGCTGTGTGTATCGAGTTATAATTGACAATAATGCAAAATATCAGTGTTTCTAACAGATACTGATTTACTGTTACCTTCCCTTGATGTAAACATAGTCACAAATCAATGGCACCATAACAGAATGCAATTCACTCAGGATAAAATAAAAACACAACTTCTTTAAACAACAGGCTGGATGGTAATATTCCAGGGAATTACATATGAGGCATTTCAAATTCCATTAATCGAAAGTTTTACAGGAAATGCTTCTAAGAATATCGCTCTTTCCGGTATATGTGATAAAGCCAGCGCTGATTAACCCCCCCCCCCCCCCTTCCCTTCTCCATAGGCAGTGCTGATGGTCTTAACCTGCCTGGGGTAAGGGCTGATTATGCAGGGGTTTCCTGGGCAACAGCACATCCTGAGCTGATGGACTGTGTAGAGCGCATGGCGCAGATGGGCTTCAGAAGCAGCCACTGCCGTTTGTGAAGGCTCGCGAAACCCCGATTAAAGCCTGTCTGTTCCCCAACCAAAGCTCCATCTGCTTGGACTTGCATAGCCCATTATGATGTCCCTGTGCGTGCGCTGGCCAGCGCCGGCCCGCCGTTAATGCCCGTCTTCAGATCATTTCACGTTAATTTAACGGTGCCTCAGAGAAGCACGAAATGGGTACAGGCTAGTCCAGGGAATGCAGATTGTAAGGAATTAGAACACCAGAATAAAATTACAGAAAGGCTAGCCTGACTGCCCGCTCATTGTTTTCTCCTATCTTTTTCCCGCCAAAATTTGTGTGGTTTGCCTTTGCAGCCTTAGGACTGCTGGTTCCACGGCCCGATCTCTGATGGTGGCACTCTGCCGACCGGGCTGCTTCGTATCGTGGGGCGAATCTCCACCCATCCCTTCCCCCACAGCATCCTTGCCCTAGAGCACAGAATAATGTCCGGTGCTTCAATCTCTCAGTAGGGCCACAGAAATTCCCTGGCATATACGCCAACCTAGATGAAAGATTCCAGATAGCTCTTGGACATTTTTGCTCATTAATTAATGAAGGACTCTAGAGAAATGGCAGTGTTTGAAATAAGCTGTACTGTTATTGTGAAGCGATAAGTTTCTTCAAGGTGAATCAAAAAAGAGGACTACAGTAAGAGGGCTGTGATGTGGGTGACAGTTTCTGGGTTCAGTACCTCAACACCTCTATAAAACTTTCCATGTTTGTTACCTAACCACTGCTATGAAAGTTTAGAATTACCTCTCTTTAATCAAAATACGGTGTTAGAAAATACAAATGAATTAGGTATTTTCTTACGTCACATCTTCAAAAACCTGCCAACTATATACAGTCATCCATCAACATTCGTCCTTGTGTCTGATCATACTTAGGTCTGAGGTCCTGTAAGAGCCTTAATAAAACTTATCTAGAGACCTCTGAAGCAGACATAGTGGACGTTACTGGATGTATTTTACCACGTGTGCAGCACGTGGCAAGAACCGAAATAAACCAACTGCACTGCCCCTATAGAGGTTTAGTGTGTGTGATATTGTATCTCATATTGTACAGTATATTTGACCTCTCCCCTATAATGATCTAGGTACATCCAAATTGACTTACGTCCTCAATTCTGGAATGTAACCTGAACGCAAGTTGATGGATACCTGTACTAATATTTCAGTGTCTTGTCTACTGAAGCCCATGAACCTCAGCTCTCCAAACAAATAAAGAAAATCAATGAATGAATCTTTAATGCCTCACTTCAATCTATGATTTATCTTTTTTCATTGTTACCCTAAGATTGTCTTTTCTGAGGCCTCAAATGAATTCCTTGTTCGATGTGATTAACTGCTTGTAAGGAGAATGGCAATGGGTTTCCTTACGCTCCTGAAAAGTGGTAAAAAGGATGCGGAATCGGGTCTTGCGGCTTCCCTCGTCGGCCCACATTCGGATCACGCCCAGCGCTGACGCCAGCATCATGTCGTTGGCCACCGTGCTGCAGAACTTGCTCTTCAGGTCCTCTACGGAGCCGCTGCCGTCGTACACCGCCACAAAGTTCCGCTTGCACTCGTTCGAGTTCTGCATCTCGTAGTCGAGGAACCGCAAGTAGATCTGCAAGGGCAGAGAGAGAACCTATGATGGAGATGATTCAGAATCAGCAGCGGTGGGCACATGTCTCCGTTTGGACACATGTGGGACACTAAGGCTGGAAGCCTGGGTGTTTGGTGCAGCAATATATATAATGATAAATAATAATAATAATAATAATAATAATTGTTACTTTATTGCTCCCCATGGGGAAATTTTCTTTACACCTCCTCCAACTTGCGCTCCGTAGGTGAGATCAAGCTGGCTGCGAAGGACAGCCACCCATAGCAGCCCCCAGGGAGCTGGGGCTTCAGGACCCAAGGATGTGCTGAGGCTGTGTGTGTGAGGGCTTAGCCCTCTGAGCCACACACTGCCCCCATTTATAATGTGAGGGAAGAATTTAACATCTCTTATATTACTTAGTGGTAGCTTACCAGCTTTAGTGGTAAGTATCAGTAGTTGTAAGGAGTGGTTCTTGTATTAGTGGGCTGGGTTGCATGTATTTTTGACATTTATTCCATTTATCCCTTTTCTCTTGATTTGATGCTGGAAATATAATTTTAGTGAGGTAGAGAGGTTGTTGTTGGGGTACCGTGACCCAGAACAGGTGATGACAGCAGTGAGTTGCTAGAGCGAATATCCTATGACTATGGTTGGCGGACATGAGGGGCAGGATGGTTTTCATGACAGGACTAGTGTTGGCGCCATTTGAAGGGTAACTGACTGGTTAACAGAAAAATAACAATCGTGGCTTGCAGAATCAACATGCTGGGTTGTTTTGTTTCTCGTCAAGTCACTGGCTTTCTGGAGCCACCATGAAAATGGGGATGCTGATTGGCAAAGTCTCCCAGAGACCAGGGGTCCATTTTAAGGAATGCCTCATATATAAGGCAGTAGATTTTAGAATGAAATGCCATTTGCACGAGTACAGGTGCATTGGAAGGCTTCCTTTCACATATCTCACATTGCTGTCCTATGAAACATACATACACAAATATACAGATGAGAGCGAAGCTAGGGGTCTAGGCACAGGGTCAGCCGTTTAATCCGCACCTCTAGTCCATTTCTGGGGGGGAGGTGGGGGGTCAAGGGTCTTACGCAAGGGCCCAACAGACGTGATTGTTCTACCAAGGATGGGATTTGAACCGGTAACCTTTCAGATAATAAGAAGAGATGCCTAACCTACTGAGTAACATGCCACTCACACCTTTGGTGATTCATCCAAAATACAGTTTTCACTGCAGGAAACGTGTTTTTTTATCCCTCGCTATTTAAATATATAAAGAGCTTCGTGTGATGTGTTTACAGTCTTAAGGTCTGTGGTGATGACAGCCCTCTCTCGAGGTCTCCAAAGCAAGGTGATGGCGAGGAAATACAACGCTTTAATTTCGGTATGACGAATAGCGTGGGGCGTCGTGAGGTGAGACTAATGGCCCACAGAATGTCAGTCATGCTTCAAGGGGATCCTAGCGAGGAGCGGGTATCTGGTTAAAAGCGGCGTCCGCGTTGCTTTCCCGCACACCACGCCCCCGGATGTTACGAATGGCCCTCTCCATTACTGAATGCTCCATTTGCATCACAGCGTGTAAATGCTGGGGGCGTTACGGGACGAGGGGGATGTATCTGACAGGACAAAATGGCCACATGTGAGCTCACGATTCTCAAGTCAAATGCTTCCTGGAGAAATGACATATGTAAATTTTCCAACAAGCTGTTTCGCACCCTTGCCATTCATCTCGCCAACACCATCCGGTCCGGTTAAGGTGGTTCCATTGTGAGAGGTGGGTTTAGATGACCTTTAAGAAAAACCACGATAATGAATCAGGAGAGGAAAGAGAGCTAATGCGGACAAAATGAGTACAATGCATCTTTCCTTTCTGTGCCATCTTGTGTTCAGATTGCTGGCTCGCTGAGAAAACTGACCAGCTCTGGATTGATCCTCACAGCACTGAGACAGAACGCATCCGAAAACATGATGAGTTCATTCAAATTGCAACGATTATCAGAATAATTAACGGGGAAGGAAGACGGGAGGGAAAAAACAGCAGCCATTGTTTCTTCCTCTACCACAAACGTGAGGTTCTCTGGGAGGTCGGCGTGCGAAGGATTGCCATTGGGATGCAGTTGTTGTGTCTTCGCAGCAGTATGAAGCCACGGATGAACCTTCAAAAGAATATCCGTCTCGCAGAAATGACTAACAGGCTCCTCACAGAGGGAAAACCATTGTGAAGAGTTTAGAACTCCAGGCTTAGCATGTGCTGCCCATTGTCGTCAGGCTTTTTCCCAGAATTCTCAGCGATTACTACTGCAGTGATGGGCCTGCTATGAGTGGAGTCAAAGCCTGCCACTTGGAGAAGCAGTTTACTGCCACAGAATTTGTAGGCGTGTACAGAACGATGTACGACAGTTTCCCGCCACAATTTGCATACAGATGCTCCCATAAAATATTTACAGCTATTTCTACAGAGACACAAAAATCCACCAATCTACATTAATTTCCAATTAGTTTACAACATAGTCTGTAAAGTGTGCTAAACTGGCACTACTGCTGGGATCAGCGAAGTACGATGAGAGCAATACTACGTGAGGGTTGAAGGATGAGGCTCCTGGAGTGAGACAGGATGGTTTTTTTCATTTAGGGGTCAAGGCAGAGACGTGGGAGAGAGCTGTGAGGAATGAGATCAATTAAAAAGTTTAGTCTTGACAGCGAGTGTGTCTAAGGCAGGGTAAATAAGCATGTGGGGGCGAGGTGTTACTTTCCCTCTTCTGCTATAATTTTGCAATAATGCCCCCCCCCCCACCAGCTTCTGACGTCCTCCAAAGCCTCAGATCTGACAAGGAGCCACCCGGAAGTATCGTCCAGCCTTTCCTCCTTCGGGGCCCTGGCGGTATCAGCCATGACCCAGAGCCACTCAAACACCCCGTGCTGATAACGCCTCCCATCGGGTGGAGGTACTTTTCCTGTAACTACGCCCCCTTAGGGCCGGCTGAAGCATACCATATCTAGCACGTCTGCAAATTCCACAGACTTCGCTTGATTGTTCAAGTATGTTTTAATTAGATTCTCCATCTACTTTAATTTGTTTATTTATTTTTTGCAGGAACTCTGAATATATCTCCCCGGCTATTCTTAGGAGCATGGCAACCATGGACCATGGGATGCATCTGAACGGGGGCGGGGGAGCCATTTATGGGTTAGCTTTTGAAAAACTCAGATACATAACGTACTCTCTCTTTTTTTTTTTTAAATAAAGTTGCATCGATTCGCATTAAATTAGTTGGAGCTATTTTTCATTCATCACTGCATTCTTAATGATTATCCAAAAGCTGCCCTCCGGTTCCATGGTCCATGGCAGCAGCTTCTACAAAGACTGCGTGTCACTATAGTTTTAATCTTTTTATTCTGGTGCCACCACGTGTTTTAGGTGCAGATCACATCGTCACTGCACTGACTAATTTGTACCCGACGCCAGGCGATGTCACCTGGCAGCTGGAGTGAGACGGGAACATCGGCGCATTTCGCCGCGAGGACGGGGAAAGCTCGGCTGAAGATGTCACAGGGATGAATCTGTTCCCACGTCGGTGTCGGTAACAGAAATCGGATTAAGACGCGGTCTGCTTGTCGAGGAGGTTAGCATCGGCCGACGGGTGGTGCGCCAGCTGAAGTGAAGGACTTGTCTCCTGAAGACTCACGTTCCAGTGCAGGGGGGGCCTTGCTGTAGGACTCTTGAGCTGAGTGCTTTAACTTGCATTGCTCCCTTGAAAAACGCCACCATTGAAATAGCATAAGGCGCGGCTTGCCCTTTTTTTTCCGCCAAATAGCAAGAACAGGATACACATAAATTGAAGATGATCCCTCCCTTTCAAAGTGCGGTCACAAGTCACTCATCTCTGAGTTCTGCTTTATTTCACTCCATTATAGACTCAAATAAAGTCAAAGGAAAAGCCTGTTTCTCAAAGGAGTAAACTCACACATTAACGCGTGTCTGTCAGGGCTTACGTGTTGCTATTAGAGCCGTTTTACATCCTGTGATACGTTCAGGAGGTATTTTTAATACAATTCGCCGGCTTTGTTGAGTAATCTACTAAGTGAGATGGGGGGGTAATCAATAAGACCTTATCAAGCAAACCATCATATTCGAACACGGCACATCCATCCGGAGAGGGTAAAATCCATTGTGATGTAAACAGAAGAAGAATGTATATAAACAGAAAGGCTTATTGTGTGCTAGCAAAGTCACATCAAGTGACCTAAGCAATTATAGACTACGTGCTCCTAAAGGAAGACAGGGAGGGAAGATTTAATTTGGAGGACATCAGATAGCACTGAAATCAGCTGCTCAAGCAATCGATCACAGTACACAAAATTATCTGTAAGCCACTGCATAATTACTAAGGACAAGCTGTGTGTGTGTATGGGTCAGATATACGTTACATTGTGGGCACCAAATGTCCCCATAATGTGATAAAAACGGCTTATTTTGACACTGTGGGGACCCTTTTTTCAGTCCCCACAAGGGGAAACTCAATTTTAAAAAAATCTGTTACTGCAGTCAAAAAACTAAAGATGCCAGAAGACTTTTATTTTGTTTGGTTACTTATGGTTAAAGGTAGGACTGGGTAAGGGTTAAGGTTGTCATTGATGGGATTAGGGTTTTGCCCATAGAAATGAATGGAAAGTCCCCACAAAGATGGGAGTACAGGACTGTGTGTGTGTGTGTCTGTGAGAGAGAGAGAATGTGTGAGCCGTTTTGGAGTGGGGGGGCTTACATAACACGTCCCGGCTGACAGACCACTCAGAAGCGCAATAATGAAAAAGACCCCCGAAAAACACACCTTCCCAGCTCAAAATGTCACTGCGATAGGAGCCTGCAACCTAACTGTGAATCAGGGTGTTCTGCTTGCCCCAACGAACTGTACAGCTTCAGATTCGCCATGGGAAAAGCAATTAACAGCAAGAGAGATAAGACAGAAGGACCCCAGAGAGCTAAAATACAAGCCGTTATGGACAAAGGTATCTGCAGTGCCTTCTTCATTTAAAAGCCCGGATGGATCTCTCTAGGTGTGCCAGATAAGATGGTAAATACTGTGCAGGACCATAAATTCAGAGAAAACTGTGTCTGTGCATCAACTGTTCCTATCCATTTCTGAAATTTCAATCAAAAGACAACAGCTACGGTTTTCCACACAGAGAGAGGAATTACAAAGGGAAAATAGGAGGGAAAATCTGGGGCATAACATTAAAACATTGGGAAGTATCACGATGATTTAACTGACAGAAAGCAATTTCGTAACTCAAACGGCAATGCATTAGCGTCGTCTCCGGTGTCGCTATCTCCGTAGCGGATAATGAAGGAACAAACGGATCCTGACACCTGAATAAATTACCCTAACGAAAACGCTGAATCTACAGCTTTCTACCTGCGCAATCGCCTTGGGAAATATGCATTAACAGGCCACCTCCCATTTGCAAATTACTAATGGTGCGTTACCAGATTTTGTTAACCTCAAGCTATCTGAGTAGGAACCGGGAATAAAAACAAATGTGTGTAAAGCCATAACAATCTAGACAAAAAAAAAACAACCTATCAGACAAACAAACGAGCAAATGGCGAATCTCTGTTTCAACAACAGTGAAGCTCAGTCTTTCGTTTGACGTTCTTCCTGTTAAAAAACAGTGCCCGATGTAGAGAAAATGGTTTTGCCTCCAGCCAGACCTTTTGAGGAGCAGACCTTTTCTGGGTATTCGACCTCTGCAGTGACCTCCACAGTTTACCCTCCTTAAATGCAGAGGCCCCAGCCATGTACTCCTATTGCAGTCAGACTCTGATTTTGTGTATTGGTATCATCAGACATGATGAAAACCAGAGGGAAAAGCATAAATAAACTGAAGTTATGATGAAATGCAATTTCCCAGCTACCACAACACCAGTAGTAACAGGCAATGAAAATAATAACAATGATTATACTCTAACATCACCGGTATCACAGTTCCAAGTGCGCAACCTGGCCAGCGGATCAGCCAGTCAGACGCTGATAAGTTGTTTTCAGTGACGACCATCTCACCTTCGACCGCGGCGGGGCCCTAATGTACCACCTGCAGTCCACAGCCTCGGTTTGCAAGGCCTTGCCATCCCTCGCGATTTGCAGTGACTCGACGATACCTTCAGGTCCCCCCATCTCGAACTCGCAGACTGAGCCACAGGAAAACGCATGAAACAATAGATTAGAGAACAGCTGGGCAATGCATGGGCCCCTGGCGGGGTACTTAGCTCACAAAGAATAAATGATACCTACAGGGCAGAGGGTTCGGGACTCCCAGATCTTTAAAGTCAGGATCTGAAAAGAGAGCACATTCATTTTTCATAAAGCAGCACATATAAGCCAACCTGTGGCTTCTCTGGGTAACACGGAGGACTCACCTGGAACATCCGTAAATGTCTTGGAGGTACCAAGTATAATTTTTTGCTACATTACATTGCAAAGGTAACACTTCTAGTACTGCAGTGCAACAGTAATTATACATTACTCAAGGATTCATGGACACATTTGTATGAACATAAATATAGAAACCTGCATTGTGCAATTTATTTAACTTCTATGCTATAAAGCATTGCAAAAGTAACACTTCTGGAAGGGCAACAATAATTAATCAATAATAAAGGACAAAAGGACATATTTCTATGAAAATATATTATCTATCTAGAACACTTCAAAAATATCAAATGACATGAGGAACACTATATTAACAGCTGGTCCTGTTCTTTTCCAAATGAAAACTCCAATCAGTAACTTTGCTGGAAGATTAATTTGTGGAAACTCTCATATGTCTGAGAAACTAACATGCTGCATATGTTGGAGTGCATGTCGAGCCTTGCCAGGTATGGTGTTAAGCGTAGTTCAAATTATTTAAAAAATATAATTTACTGTATGGTTTAAACGCCATCTGTTGGACTGTATTGCAAATCTTGTCCTATCTGATGTTCAGTATATTTACACTTTTTTAACCTTTAACGCACAAGCCTATCAGTTGGAGTGTTTCAAATCTTTATTTTCATTAACATTAATTTCTTCGCCATTCTTCCTTATTGTATGAAAAGTAAATCCTTAGTGATCTCCTGGTCTCAAGCAATGTGTATACATTACTGGCCATATATTCACATAACCAACCTTCAGGTCCATCACACACCCTGCCCCCCCCACCAAGAGAAAATACTCTAAGGGTTGAAGTAGGTCAAATTCTAGCATGCTTCAGGCCATCTTACAGGGGGGTGAATTTGATTTCTGAAACTTTACTTTACTTTTATCTCCCTTGACTACCGCTAGAGGATAACTGCGAGCCTCTTACTATTATTGAAATGTTTGTTTTTGGTTGCAGAGGACAATTTGTACAACAACACTAATCTCACATATCCTTTTGCCATTCTTCACATATCCTCACGTCATTCTTCAAAAAACAAACAAGCAAAAAACAAATTTTATTGCCACAAGAGATGGAGGACATTCTTTGGTTTAAATCCAGAAATTTCTTAATTTATTACGAGCCCAAGCAGCATTAGCTGCTAGGCCCCTGTTTTTTTTTAAATATTATTATTATTGCTCCTATTGTGTATGCCAGTACCTCAGTTCTTTGTCAATAATCAGGATATTCACAGTCCTAACACCATCATGGCTGCAACAGTGTCACCGCTTGCCTGTCCCATGATTTGCTGAGCTAAGAAAGATGCATCCACACCTTGAGTACTTCCGTCGGCCTGTCACAATTCACGCCATGTGACTCATACTCCACTGTCCTGACTCACACGGGGGGTTTGAGGTAGAGATGCCCAGTTTCAAATATATCTGCAGCATCTCTCTAGAAATCAAGCCCCAGCACTGGTCTATAATGTATAAAAAAAGGGATGAAAAATATGCCTCGTGTGACTAATTCCTAGCAATAAACATGACTGACGCTGATACAAAATGATACATGAGAGCAGCACAAAGATATCATCTGAAGCGTGCGGGAAAGGCATGCCTGCTGGAACCGTCACACCTTGAGTCAGAGCGTTTCGTTTTGCTGGCTGGTACCAGCTGCAGCTAAACCTGATAAGTTACACTTTCTTTATGAAGTAAAAAAGACTCGGGAGAAAAAAGAAACTGAAATTCACCTAGCAAATACACCAGCTAGGAAGGTTATGTGAAGGTAATTACTGTCATTGAGGTAGGAATCAGTAAAAGATGGGAATGTGCTGGAACACTGTCAGTGGAAAAAACCAAAAAAACATTTGTTCAAGGGCACGACTTTTTCTATTTTTTTTTTATTTGATGGATGATGTTGTAAAAATCCTGTATAACAGCGCAACGCACCGGAATCGTAAATTCACGATTTCCGGAAGCCTTGGCCAAAAAAAGGAACTTTTATGGTACTGCAGTTACTGTTGTCAATGTGCATTTCGCCATGCCCCTATTTCTAGTCTTAAATGAACAGTGTTACCACGGCTACCACTGAAAAAAGGACATGAAGAAGTGATTGTCAATCAAAGATGTCCCTTTCCATGTGACTGGTGCTGATTACTTCTAACTAGTTGGTCAAAAACGCTACAGCCAATCAATGAAGCGGATCAATACCCGGAAGATTACTTTTTTTTTTCTCATCACAAATTACTTCCATGAGGAAAAGAAAAAAAGAATGTGTCAGACACTTAATGAAGAAGTGACCTTAGGATCACCCGGGCTGGTTACTGGGCTGATTTATGATTTGGGTTTGGCATCGCTTAACCCCACTTGTTCAGGGCACCGGTCCTGCCTCACAGATGCATAACGAAACCTCCCACAGCACTGATACTTCCTCACAGAGGTAGTGGGGAGCGCCCGCAGCCTCTCACGCAGCTAAAGAAAGGGGGAAGTTGGGAGAACCTCAGCTGAATAGTAAGCGGAAAAGCGAGGAGGAGAACGCTCTCGCTGGCTGGCATGACTGACGGCGGACTATATTTACAGCCGCCGTAAGAAATACCTTTCGCTTGATACACTGATAACAGGCAGGCCATTGAAACCGTGTCTGCTTTGCACAAAAGGACACATACCATGACTATTAAATCTCACGAATTGACCATGAGACACACACATTTCGGTCAGTTCATACGCTCACATGCCACGCCTCGTGTATCTTACGCTGAGAAGTAAGGGATAACGCCCACCGAGGCGTCCCGATATACAGAATCAGTGGGCGAGGCGTAGGCACGTAGAGCGGAGTTTTCCATGAAGTTCATAACTGTCCCGTGTTATGCAGAGTTAATCGCTACTTACCAGCCAATCAGAAAATAGCATTTGTCTTTTCGCTGGAAGCACGTTATGTCATGGATGCGCATGCACTAGGAGTAAAGTCAAGGTGGAGGTGGAAGGACAAGATCCGATGAATGCAGTAGGCAGGGCTCCCAAGTCTCATGCACTGACCGTGAGACGCACGTTTGCCTCCTAATGTGATCTCGCTCCAAACTCTGAAAGGGACTTGAGAGCCTTGAATACTGTCTGACGGAGAGATATCATGCATTCCAAAGATGCAACCAACACATTCCTATATTTGTTTGTATTTTATAATATTTTTCTTATTTTAATAAATAATTGTAAGTTCAGGGAGTTCATTTGATCAGAATAATGTATTTCAGTCAAAGGCAGAAATGTTGCACTCAATAATTTTGTTTTTCATTTTGTTTAGTAACATAAAGGTGATTGCATTGAATTATCTGTCCATCCATCCATCTATCAATCTTCCTTCCTGTTTATCCAGTGCAGGGTTGCTTTGTGCCTGTTGCCTGTCCCGGGAAACACAGGGTACGAAGTAAGGGGCACCTTGGACGGGATGCCAGTCACATTAAATTATATACAATAAAACTGAAGTATAACCCAAAATATATTGTATGCTATGATATGAATAATAGGAAATATGTATATTAATGCAGAGATACGCTGCAGGCAGCAAGTGGTACGATGTAGTGATAGTTAAATATTGTAAGAAAAAGTCAGGTAATTTATGCTTATCACACGATTCCTAAATTACAGTTGTGATGTATTTTCATAATTCCTAAAGGATGTTCTTTCTGGAAGTATTTGCATAAATACAGGTTCAGGGAACTGATGTTTATGCAAAAGTCACCTCGGTAAATATGACACAGTAAAAGCTTTTACGGTAAGCCAAGGTTAACTGTCTGATGAAAACTAGTTAACCCTGAGATTAGAATAGTGTGTGACTGAATACCAGCTGATGATACCAGTTGACTGAATACCAGCTGTTCATACACATCTCTTTACAGCCATAAATTTGTGAAGGAAAAACATTTTTATCCATGTCATCACGATGCTTTTATTTGTCCACAGTTAAATTATGAAAAAAAAGATCAAGCACTCCGATCAAAGGCCAAGGACATGCCTTGAATCTAATTGATATGTATGCGACACGTATCCGGTATGAGCAGTGTCCTCACGCAACCCGCTGCTGTGAATTCCTCTGCATCCTTTGATTACTGAGATAGTTCTCTGCCCCCAAGTAAGTGTGGAATGAAAGAAGCTACAGAAAAGGAGCAGAGGAATACAAACCATAACCATGACCTTAGAAATATCATTGCCTTCATTTATACTAGATACTATCAGGAACAAGGCCGTGTCTTTGCCTCTTCCCTACTGTTGGCGAGATGCTATGTGAGTCGAATAGCTAAGCTCCTTTCTCTGGATTCACATGAGGCTGGGCTACATCCTCAATTTGTAAACGCTGGCTTACACTGTAATCTTTAAAGCTTATGGTATTTATCCATAACATAAACCATTTATTTTGCTCCAGAAATTGCATTTCCTCACAGCACCGCTGGGCAGGCACCCTGACACTCATAAGCGTGAGCATACGTGCGCACACAGACACGCATTGACACACAGACACACACACACAGGGCTCTGTTATTGCCATTCTATTTTGAGGCAAGGCTGGCGAAAACCTATGCAGCCTTATATGAAGTCGTTTCGGAGACTGAGTAGAAGTCAGGTATCCTTAGCACCCGCCCGCATCCCTTCCGAGGCCCAGGTGGCAGAAGCGGCCCTCATCTGCAGCTTCGCTTGCCAAGGTCAAAGCTCTACACACTTTACACACAGCATGTCACGCGGGAGAGAGCTATTGCTGATTGGAGAGCCGGTGCATCTCGGCTTGCTGGCAAGGTGCAAACTGTGAGCGCCTGACAGGCCAGTAGGAGATGCTTATTCTGCCCCCCCCCCGTCAATGCATGGTGGGTCAGCTTTGAGTGTCTGTTTGTACTATAAGACTTGAGCATAAGGCTCAAGTAGGGGCACCTTCTGGTCAGGGCAAGAAAACAAACAGCGAAGGAATGAAAACTCCTGCCAAAGCACATAAGGGTGCCTTAGTACCACATGCAATTAGCATTCAGCTGAACATGACAGGGTACCGAAACCTGACCAAAGAAACAATAATATACATGCTGCGTATTGCTGTTGATGCATTGAGAGCCTTAAATGACAGAGATCCATTTCAGAAGTGGTTACGATAAAATGTATGTCCACATAACTACATGACTGCTGAAGCATTAAGAGCCATTTCAGAAGTGACTACAATAAAATGTACAGTATGTCTGCAAAACAACATACTGTATATATTACGGCTGATACACTGAGAGCCTTAAATGATACTGATCCATTTCAAAAGCGAGTGCAATAAAAAGTATGTCCACATAACTACATGCTGTATATTAATACTTAGGCATTGAGAGCCTTAAATGACAGAGCTCCGTTTCAGAACTGACCCTGATGAAAGGTTTGCCACATAACTACATAATGCATATTAAGAGTCTTAAATGACAGAGGTCCATTTCAGATATCATAAAATGTATATCCACATAACTACATGCTGTATACTCAGGGGCAAAGCAGGGGTATGGATAACCTGGCAAATTCAATGGGGCCCCGCACTTTACAAGGGCCCTTGAATATGTTAAATTGTG
>JAODLD010000038.1:7216247-7226736 GCA_026781065.1 Mormyrops boulengeri
TTAAATTCCAACTCAAGTTCCATTTTCTGATTTGGATTGGAATTGATGACTGCATTCCGGAATGGCCCCAACCCTGAAAGACACATAACAAAATGTAACATGCTGACATTAAAAATGGCATATTATCAATTATACTTCTAAAATAGTAGCAAAAATATCGCATTAGATGCTGAATTATGGGCTTCAGGTACCCTGAACAGGATACGTGTTTATAAGATGGACGGATATTGCATAAACAATAAAATGTTTCCTTCAGTTTGGCTACTGAAAATGAATCACCTCTAAACGTGTGCATTGTGTGGTGCAGTGGGTTGGGATGCTATGTCTGTGATTAGATGATCGCTGGTTCAAATCCCAGGGCTGTCAGAGTGATTCCACTGTAGGGCCCTTAACCCTGAATTTACCTGGAACTGGCTAACCCTGCTTTCAATTGTATGTCTGGTTGGTTAAAGGCATATGCTAAATAGAGTGTAAACCAATGAAATAATAATTCGTTCTGCTTTACATTCATTGCACTTTCATCATACCTGTATAATCCAGCCATAGAACATTCAATGCACTTTCATAATGTATTGATAGAACATTCATTAGCAGCATGTAAGCATACATTAAAAGCTTTAATATACATTAATAATTAATATTATATGATAATAATGTATTATAATCATATAATGCTCGATATTAAAGTACATTAAAGCTGTTATATGTTAGGATGTCATGGTATACTTACATGCTGCTTTTGAATGTTCTATGAATGTATTATGAACCCATTATGAAGGTGCACTGAATGTTCTATGAATGCATTATAAAGGTGCAGTTAATGTAAAGCGTTACCTAATAATTATACAAAACCTCAAGAGACTGCACAAATATAAAACATTCTGAGAGGTAGTGAAAA
This sequence comes from Mormyrops boulengeri, assembly GCA_026781065.1. Taxonomy (NCBI): domain Eukaryota; kingdom Metazoa; phylum Chordata; class Actinopteri; order Osteoglossiformes; family Mormyridae; genus Mormyrops; species Mormyrops boulengeri. The sequence continues at coordinate 7,217,146 of JAODLD010000038.1, forward strand.
AGACATTTTTTTGCAACGTATGAACAATCGATTGTATTTGAAATTCTGTATGTCTGCTTCGCAATTTTGCCTAATGTGTTTTCTTAGCTTACTCGCACCGTTCGGAAAACAGCGTCTTAAAGCAATTTAGGTGTATACGTAGATATGAGAAACGCACTTTGCTCATTGACAGACACTGTGTGTGGTGCCATGGAAGGGGAAATGAAATGCCGTGAACACTCCGCTCAAAACAGATTCCAACTAATAAATCCAACAAAATGTTGCAATTCAGGTCTGCTTCAGGAAGCAGTTAGGCTTTATGTTAGAACTATGTCAAGAAAATTGTTGGTGTCAGTCAAGTATAAGGCCTCATAGAAGGCTTGGTTCCTTTTGGCCCCCTGCAGCTGAATGTATTACTAGTCTTACTCAATCAAAAGAACGCCCTATGCACATCAATCTCTACATTTCATTTATGCAAGTGTGCACACTAATTCCTCCTTTATGTCTATTGACTACTCATCGTCAGGCTTGGGGAAGACCTTCGTTCATTTTCTGGCCAGAAATGGCATGCCAAACATTTCCCTGTCAGTTAGACTTGTGGAGCAGAACTGTCGCTGGATTAAAACGGGCAGTCTACCGGGCTCCCTCCGTATTCAAATCTGCTTTGCCGGACGGCTGGCCGGCCCAAAAATCGCTCTCTGGTGAGCCGAAATCAGCTACTGTAAATGCTAAGCTTTCTGAATGCAGTATAAGACTAATCTTCTATTTGTTTCTCCATCCACCAACCAGATGTTGAAATCCAAGACACAAAAAACAAGTGTACAAATAACATGCCCTTCATTTCCTCAGTTTTGATGAGAAAGCCACTTAAATTGTCCTTTACTTGCATTACTGCTGAATTAAATAATATATTAGCAAGTTATATAGTTAAAATTATATTTATAAAATATGTATATACAGAGTGTATTGTGTATACTTACATGTACAACATGAAAAGATAAATATGTGTAATTAACATAGATGGGTAATTAAGGCCCAGGGAGTAAAAGTCCAGACCAATTTTTTTGTTTCAACCAAACAGTTGAGCATAAAGAGTCAGTCACAGAGTATTCAGCTGGTTGGTTGAAACAAAATCCTGGTCTGGACAAGACACATCCGGTATACAATGTCTGTCACTCCCTTTAAGGCACCTCCGGCGGTACAATAGTCACATAGTAACATAAGAAATATAAAATAAACTTAGGCCTCTTTCAAAGTATTTAGTTTAGTGGAACCATGGCATATTTTTTTGAGACACAGAGATCCAATGTCAGAGAGGAAGCTGAGTCTCTTTATATATATAAATTTCAGCGCTTCCGAGATTTTAATCCATTTTTAGTTAAAACGTGATAGCGATAGTAATAACACGGTGCAAGCTACTTTATGGGAGTCTTGTCATGTGTGGGCATTGAAGACTGTAGACAAGTATTATTACTTCTGATTTTGAGCATTAATAAAAAGAGAAAGCTTATCAATGTGGCTCGCCAACATATGCAGATCTATCAAACTGAATTTGTTTCCCTCAAGGTGGCCAAGGACATTTTTATTGGTCATCTCCAGGTTTATGAACCAGATCCACATGTCTCCTTTTATTGGAAATATACGCACAGGGCAAATCCAATATTACTATATCATACATACTTGAGGAATAACAGGCAGTATTCATAAGGTTTATTCTCTCCCCAGAGTTCATAAGTTTCAGATTAAATTTCTAATATACATGCAATGAATTCAATCTTTGTGATTTACTCATTGTAGTACTTCCCGCATTGTTATCTGAGATAAATAACGATAAATCATGTGTTTGGATATGCTGTCCAGCTCACCATTCACGCTCATTTTTGAACTGTACATCCCAGGGATCTGTAAAGCCAGTCTATAACATACATGACATATTTTTCAAACAATACTTGTCCAATTTTATAGCAATTGTTTGGTTATAATAAAGCAATAATATTGACTGCGGAAACTAACATATACATTTTACAGGTTTTGTGCAATTGACTTGGTAGTATATATTTTTTTCCTGATAATGTTACAAAGGGATATTACATTATCTATAAAAGGAGGTCAGCTCCAACTAATGCAATATAAATCAAACAGGAATGGGCTGTTTTTTCACCATAGCAACCGACTATACAAAACCAGTCCATTAAACGGCATACTGAAGACATCCAGCAACAAAACCAGAGTCTGACATTCTGTGCTGCAGCGCTTACTGTTGGTCCGGGGGTTACAACAGCCGCCACAGAAATAGGGCGGCTTTCCATGACCCTATAGATAATGAGATCTCAGTCCCCGTAAGGATTTATTAGACTGATAGGAGAAATGCGTTGCACCGGAGTTCCTGTCTCCAAAAGATGGATGTAAATTTAAGAAGATTCTTGCAGTGGAATGCTGCGATAGTTCAGTGGAGTTTAAGACCCTTGCTGAATCCACATGCCACAGAGTATCTGTGCTGTCCTGGCTGACTTGTACTCCATTTTACCTTATTTTCCTGTGCTTTAATAATCCCACCACACAGAAAAGGTGCTTTGCTTCTTGCCTAAGGCCTAAGACAGAACAGACCCAATACGCCTCCCCTCCCAGGCCTACCAATGTCCAATTGTACATCCACAGTTTCCCACTTCCCAGAAACCGGCAAGGCCAACTTGAAACTCTTTGCCTTCTTGCTGTATCAATACAGCCATTAATTGATATATCGCAATTCAGTTTGCCACAATTTTTCACCAATATTTTGAACATGTGAATTGATTTTTGCACTTCTGTTTAACACCAGCAGGTGTTTTATTAGGACATGCACTCACCGCACCCTCCCCCCATCCCACGCCTTCGCCGCTTCATACCCTCAGCTTGGACAGGCGGGTCTGTTGACCAGCGCCTCGTATGGCTGCAGGACCGGATGGCTGTCTGTCTATGCTGGACTACCTCCACCTCTCCATTTCCCTCCCCTGTTGCTAGTCATGACTTTTATGTTGTAAGGTGTAGTGTGACCATGTGCTCATGTTGCTGAGGTGTTTCTTCCGGTTCCTACAATGTCCTCCCTACTGGAGTACAGTCTGGGGGCTGTTTTTTTTTTTATTCTCCTCCTCTCTCCTCATATAATTCTCTTTTTCTTTTTCTCTGTTCTTCCTATATCCTCTGTCTTCCTGACCGGTCTACCCCCTGTAATGTGATGTTTATATGTGTGGTCGGGTTGATGGCTAGTTTTTCCGCTGGTACTTGTGACTAGTGACATGGTATATTGCGACAGCAATAAAGGGCTTCATCCATCCATCCATTTGACAAACATGTTAACATTTTATGACAAAAAAATGTGCTGTTTGTGTAGCTTATGCTAAGCGTGCTGCAATGCAAAAAATGCAGTGAACTGTCTACCACAGAAATATTAAAGTACTTAATTAAAGTCAAATGTTTCATTCTATAGGGTTTTTTTTAACATTTGTTGATTTAAAAACAGAAATGTGCACTTTATGTATGCACAAAGAAATACTTAGTTCATGCAACTGGGAGTTGAAGTGCACATCAACAATGATACTGACTCATCCTTGGTACTTAAAGGCTGTTAATTAAATTCGGCCAATTTAAAATTTTAGCAGTTATAACCCTCTACCAATCAGGATACTATAGTGATATCATGATGCGTCATGATGCATTGAATTGTGACACTGGAATCGTGATACATATTGTATCGTGGGCTAGTTGGTAATATCCTGTCCTATTTGTTACGCAGTGCACCTTCTCTCCACAACAACAGGTGACTGGGATGTGTCAATGAAGACCTTATAGGAAACCTTGATAGACGAGTGTGACCTCTAACCAGCAGCTGGAATTTGTGGGATGACTCAAATCATTCTAGTAAACTAATGACACCACTGTTACCACAAGACAGGCGCAAATGACACAGGCGTCATTCAGGAAGAAGTTCATTCACCACAGCCACACTGTACTTTGAAGAAACATGTAAGCATATTATTTTGCACAGGGGATTATTATTCTACTTAAAATGGGCACTAGGGAGGAAAAATGGCAAGGATCAAGTGCATCCTTAGCGTACACTGTGTGACCGATGAGCGTAACATTGAAATTTCCATTTGTATCATTTTCCGAACTGTACATTTTGGAAAAGGGGAACTTATATGTCATAAAGAGCGATCCCCTTAGCGGCATGTAACTCTTTGAAGCTCTGTTATTTCATGTAATAATAGATACTAAAAATGTGAGCAAGAACGACAGGATTTGTGTTGTTGAAGAACAGAATGACTGTCAATACAAAGCTTCCTCTTCAAGGCCTACAGTATGTACCAAGCTAAGAATAAACCTTGGACAGCCTACACAGTCATCGCCCTCTCACGCAAGAGAATTCAGTCACCCATCTCTTAGGAGACTGCCCTAACACTGCTGTTAATCTTTTCACTCTGTTTCTCCACCGTTCCACTTAACGTCTCATTATAATGCACACGAGCGAGTTATCCCACAGTAATTGCCGAAGTTTCCATGGTAAGCTTCTAATGATCTTTCCAATGGTACAGTGTGTTGACAGTAATTATTAAAATATGCTTTCTAAGGAAGCAGGTTCATACACCTTTAATTGATGAATTAGCATGGATCGCACACAAATTTTCACTCCAAGGATATCATTTTTTTCCCCCAGATGTTACGAGTTATACGTACTTTAAAGTGTATTGTAGTTATGAGAGGTTCTGCTTTGTCTCCTTGCTTTGTTTCCTTGTACTTCTGCAGACTTTAATGTTGGTCTGCCATTCGTGAAACTGCATTTACAACGAAATGGGAAAGCTTCAAAGGCCAAACAGTCACAGATCATCCTATCAGCGAATCAACGGAAACATGCTTCTCGTTCTATGCAAATATATCAGTACAGTGATCTGAAGTCCGCCTTCATCGCACTTCCTGTAAAGCAACAAGCAGACTGACGATTAAAACAAACAGGAGTTCTGGAGAGCAAACAAGATAGCGTGCGCCGGATTGAAAAGCCGTACTGGCAAGGTCTCAGCACATGTCCTGTGCGATATATCTCCATATGCTCACAGCAGCTCCTACTGTCTGCAAGGCCTTGAACGTGCTCCTACAGGGAACTGTTAATATGCTGTTTCGTGTTCAAGTGCTGGAGAGGTGAGAGTCAGAGTGTCTTATAATCAGATCGTGGGCATTTACGCCTCAAGGGTTATCATGGAGCGGGATTTACAGTAGTAGATGGAATGTGGGAGGCCCAACATGAATGAAAAAATACTTAATATCTATGTAATAGGTATATATCTTGTAAAAAAAAAAAGAAATAAATATTGCAAATAACTGACAATGAAATGTCTTAACCAAAATAAAGTATAATAAAATAAAATATAACCACTACAGATAATAAGATTTATTGTTCTTACACAGCATAATTTAGAGCTTTATGTCCAATGTAATTCTGGCATCGAAATAAAATATATTCACGTACCCGGACAGTATCTTTCACAAGGTGGTCTGGGAGAGCGTATTTTGGCTCACTAATATTCCAAAAGTTCCATATGGAATATAAATAATACAGAGTTTTTTCCATCGGTAAATTTTATTACGAAACCAACAGAACAGAAAACGCCATGGTAACCGAGAATGGAAATCTGTCGGGAACGAGGTGACTTAGAAATACAATTTCCTCATTGAATTTTGTCTGCACATTCAATTTCAGTGGGTAATCACATGGCAGTGGCAAGAATGCACATAGACAGAACCCTACAATGTTATTTGATCCTTAATATATGGATTGCATAGAAAATTACACGAGAAGCCCAACAGCAGATATATTCCTGTAGATGGTGAGCACAATCAGAGCATGTATAAAGCTACGTTTCATTAGTGTGTCAAGTGCTCTGAGACAATATGTCATGTACAGCTCCTAATTTTACAGGTTGAGTGTCAGGTTTAATTATGTCTTCAGGCAGGCCTGATTCCAGTCTCAGCTCTCTGTGTGTGGAGCTTGAATGTTCTCCATGAGTTTGTGGGGAGTTCACCTACAAGCTTGATTCACCTACAAGCAAATGACATACATCTTAGAAACACTAGTACTATACCTAAAGTGCCTGTTATACTTGTGTGTGTGGGTTATGCATATATTACATTGTGGGGACTAAATGTGACACAACCCTGTTATTTTAACGTTGTGGGGGGCATTTCTTCACGTGTGTGTGTGTGTGTGTGTGTGTGTGTGTGTGTGTGTGTGTGTGTGTGTGTGGTGTCCCCTCCCTTGTGCCTCATGCCTCCCAGGAATATATTGCAGGATCACCATGACCCTGCATTGGACAAGCAGTTATGGAAAAATGATGGATGTCCGACTTGGACGTTTTAGTATTTTGCTCGAGAAGATATTCGTTTTCATTTTGCTGAAGCAGATTTGTATAATTTTCCATAAACTGCACATGTATTCTGCACATATACGAGTGTCTTGACGAGTTTGGCAGGACGACACTCGTACGCTTTTATCCCATATTGTCTTTTTATGCCCTTAATAAATTCCACTTTATAGCCACACCTCATTCTGTTAACAACAAAAAGTTGTTGTTTTGACCTTAAGAAGGGCCTAATCTAGGTTACATGACAAAACAGGCTTCGCTATTAGTCGGGCAAAGTCAAGATGAGGTCACACGAGCATTTGTCCATGTCGATACGTCTAAAAAGGATTTTCCATAAACAAGAGCGCCACTAGGGAAATGCTCATTTGTGACTGACTTCATTATTTTGTTTTGTATTTCTTGTGACCTCACTATTAGCTTAACATAAAAGGCAATTAGCAGAAAATTCATGCGCAGCCCTAGTGTATAAATTTCAGGGTAAGTGGCAGGTTGATAAACTTACATAACAGCCATGCAGATCGTGATTCAAATTTACCGACTGTGCATGTAGGTGACTTGCTTAAAATAAAATCTAATCAGACTTTGGAAGACACGTTGCTTAGTTTCTGGCCAAAGTTAGGTTATATTTTTACACATTTGCGGTTTGCTTTGCATAGGAATAAAAGTTAATTGATTGCCTAAGGATGTCTGATTTCAGAGTCTAAGCACACATCTGTTTTTTCTTTTATAACATATTTTGCTTTCAGCATTATATGTAATCTCAAAAGCACAAAAAAGTCTTTGACCAGAAAATCTGGTCTCTAATCTCTATACCTGATAGAAAGATATAACATGTTAAAGTCTATATAATGGATACAAGTCCTCATTCAAAGAATATTTGACGTTTAATTGTTTTGAGTTGGTAAGGAGTGTTTATTTAAGTGATTATATAGGACGGTAAACAGCTTTGATGGATCTAAGGCATTTCCTTGGGTAATCTAATATTAAGACACAAAAAGTGTGAATGATTCAGCAGGATTTAGGGCGATCACCTAATCCATGTCAGGAGGGACACTATTAGCTACTTCAGGTTTTACAAGCTACTTTAAAACTGAAACACCCCTATGTTCGGCTAATTAGTTCAAGACTTCTTGTGCTTTTTGTTTGTTTCGTTGATTGAAAGATTCATCCAGCTGTTTCGCATTAATATTAGTAACACATGCACGATTATAGGAGACTGACCAATTAGCACACAGCAAGAACTCAGTGCTAAAGTGAAAGCCAGGTAATTTTAATTGAAATGGTAGTTTGCAAACCCTGTTCTAGCTCAAAGTGCCCCCCCCGACATGAATTAGGTGGCCACCCTAGCACAGTGGTTCCCAACCCAATCCTCAGGGACCCCAGACAGTCCTTTTTTACTCCCCCCAGCTCCCAGCCAATCAAGAACGCCAAACACCTGGTACAGGTGTTAGGAGCTGGGAGGGAGCAAAAATGTGGACTGTCTGGGGTCCCTGAGGACTGGGTTGGGAACCACCGCCCTAGCAGGTTTAGTGGTTAAAAAAAAAAAAAACAGCACTATCACCACGGCATCTTTCAAAAATTAAATATAAATTAAATGTCCTTTAAAGAACACAGTTTGAAAATTTGCATCTCTGTCCAGCTGACCACACGTTCAGTGTATTTAAAGCACACAAAGCCCATGGATGTATTTTAAGTACTTACTGCCTGACTGCTGTCAGAGGGGGGAAGGGCAGCAGAATTTAACGTACGTTATCTTGACTCGTCTAAGGTAGAGTAATGACAAACCAAGAAAACATGTGAAGCGAAAGGAGAGGCTATGCTTAGAATTCAAGCGGCACCTGAAATAATATATTGGACCATAATATTTTTTTTTTCAATCGGCTTTCCTGCGGTAACTTACAATTACATTTAAATTACAAATTTTTTAGCAGCATAACATAATACCACACACACTTAAAAAAAAGAAGAACGTTTGTCATAATTTTTTACATGCTTTTCAAGGAAAAAGAGCTTGAGGGAAAAAAAATGCTGCTTCCCTCATGTCCCTAGTCTGATTTAAGGCCATATATCTGTTTATAGCACTTTTTCCGCAATGGATGCGTGAACGGATGGGTATCAGACAACGACAATAACCTACAGGCAATGAAGCGCGAATGCAAATAGACAATTGCAAGAGGAGGGCTGGCAGGTAAGTAAACATCTTTCAGCTGACTATGAAACACAGATGCAGACTATATTTGGTTCCCAATTCAATTTCTTCCATTTCATTGGGTGGCAATCAACCTCACAAAATAGCTTAAAATCAGTTGAGGATCCAGAACAGAAAGCCACAGAGCTTATGGCAAACGGGCTGACTGGAGAAGAATCGATGAGAACTGGAACCTTGGTGCTGTTATTACTGTAATCCTATTCTAATTGTGATCAGAGTAGGAGCTCATTAACACCCTCCCTCCCAACATTATCACAGATGCTTAATTGTAAAGACAGTGATAGAGAAAATCAGATTTTAGGAGGAAACCTGTTTCAATTGTGATCAGAGTATGATTTCATTAGCAACACCCCCCTTCCCCAACATAATCACACATGCTTAATTGTAAAGACAGTCACAGAGAAAAGCAGATGTTGGAAAGAATCACAGCATCTCAGGTAAGAATGAAAGTCCATGCACAGATTTAAATTTGTAACCCTGAAGATGTGAGATCTTAGTGCACGAGGTGACTCTTGTTTAAATAAAGACTAACTTAGCTACCAAAACGTACGTATTTTCCACTTTACCGCTAAGTATCATGGCAGTGCAGGCGCACAGGGATCCGCCTAAGCGCCGCTAACAGCATTCATGCCACCGGACAGCAGCCACAATCTCCCCACGGGAGGCGACGGGGATTAGCCAGTGGGCGCTAATCTCTGCAGAGATGAGGTGGGTAGGCAGCTTAGGCCCCTACGTCCTGGGAGGACACAGAGGGAGCATAGTGAGAGTGACCTGCATGTGTTTTCTCTTCCATCGCTAATAAACGGACCGGAGGGTGACAGTCTAGAGACTCAACTGGAGACTCAGGACCACACCCTGCTGCTTGAGGATAGAATCACCGCCTGACTCCGCGGACCACAGACGCCATGTCGATCTCAACCCACACTTCACCACCCCCATCGCCGAATCCACTGAACCCAAACATCCATCTGGCTGCCATCCCACCCCATTCCCCACACTTACCCCTCAATA
>JAODLD010000038.1:7226836-7240203 GCA_026781065.1 Mormyrops boulengeri
TTAAAATTTTTTTATATTACTTTTCCCTAAAAATTTACTTTTTTTTACTTTTTATTTTTTATGTTTATCGGCCACTTTAACGTGGGGAAAATTTTTTAAATGTTTGTCAATGTAATTTTTTATAGCTTAGTTAACTGTAATTGGGATAAATTGAGGCTCTGTAAATGTACTGACTGATGATTAATTCATGATAACGCCGGGCTGTTTGCGGGACACCTACACACAGGAAAAGGCAATTTAGTGAATTTCAGAGATCCCCTTGATCAGCACGCCTTAGGATTGTGGGAGAACCTGGGGAAAATATAAATCACACATACAGAAGGGAAAAGTCGCAAACTGCAACCAGAATCGGGGCAGAATCTGCAACCACAGTCATAGCACCTACTACTCCCTACGCTGTCAATCAATCCAATCAATATTGTTTAGAAGTCAATCATCTTGTTCCTATAAAAACAACTTGATTAACTGACAGGTATTATAACAGCAATTAGCAACATATATGCATTTCTTCCAATCAGGATCATTAATATTTACTCCGTTTCAGTATCTAACAGTAATTACACTCATATTTTACAGTTATTTACTTTAGTCTTCAGCCATTAGTTTGGTAGTCACATGAATCCAATTTTCCAGCTTATGAATATAAAAATTTCACCTTAACCCATTAATAAGCTCGATACTTTGGCAGTTCAGTTCAAATTTCAAAGCAGTTTTTAATCATAATACCTTCTTCTGTTATCAATACTTTTTGTTAAAAAAGATACACAAATGTATCATTTGCAACAAAATACAAACAAACAAATAACTAAATAAATAAATAATGGGGGAAAAACACATTTTATGTGTTGCCCCATGCAGGGGAATGAAACACTAAGGACCAACAGCAACCTGATCATTCACTTTAGGAGAGCTGTAATTTTTTAACTGATGGAGCAGGACATTGTGTGTCCTTTTGGGACCCATGCACAGCAGAAGGTACTGCTTCAAACACTGAACCCAACAGGCAGTGGGTCTGCACACACAAAAGTGACACAGCCGACTTGGTTAAAAACAAAAGTAATTTCATAGAGAATGAAGGATGAGGGCGCAGAAAAATCAGGTTAACCCTCAAAGAACTCCGCACCCAAGTGCCTGTATTAATATTATCATGAAAATTCCTTGGAGACTCTTTATACTAACTAGTTACATTTGAAGTGACAAAGCAGCGCAGGCAGAGTGGTTGCCGACGCTTTGACTTGATGCCCAACGATAAAAACATCTAGCAATGTGCTCAGAGTTTTCCTTCACGAACGGTAAAAAACAGCCAGATGGGTGGAACATCATTCCAAACCCCATTAGGTCTTTTCTTCGAGACGTGTTCTGTCAGGATAATCCCTCTGAAATTTGGCAGCTTTTGAAGTTAAGCATCGCACCGCCCCCTTTGCAACAGAAGGAAACACCGCGGTATTAATAATACGCGCATTGCGAATTCCTGTCACTTTTGGCGGCAAAATACACTTGATGGCCAAAGAACCTCAAATCGCTAGTTTATTTATGATTAATTAATGAAGAGGTGCAACTATTAGGCAGTTTACGGCGTGCGTCACTGAGCATATCGCTGAAAGCAGATGAAGCTGACTGCTGACTATCATGGATGCCCGGCAGGGTCAGGGGAATGCTACTACAGCTCCGAAGTCTTGTGCTACATGTTCATTCTGACAGCTCCCAGACTGTCCACAGCGAAGGCTTAGAAGCGAGCACCCACTGCCTCTCTGCCTGGCCATCAGAATTACAGGGAGTCATGGGAATGGTGGCGTTTTCGACGGATATTAACACCCAGCCCGGTGGACGCTGTTTGGATGTCAAGCTGCCTGATGCCACAGAATTCGGGATAAAGTCTAACCCTGGCAAGTCAACTTGCAGAAAATGTAGTTAGCGTTTGAGAGATACGACAGAGGAAAATGGCCACCGAATATTATAAAATTACAGAGAGCTGACAGGCACAGAAATGAAGACCTGCAGTTTTGTCAGCTGTAGCTGAATATAAAAAAATAATGCAAATATAAGTAGATTAACAACACCAAATAATTAATAACTAAAAAATTATCATTCACATGTTCTCACATATTCATATTGCTTAAGCCTATTCTTGGACAATGCAGAATTACGTCCTGCCTTATTGCACACATTTATAGAGCTTTCAAAATTGTTAAACTCTCCATGCAGAACTTACAGCATAAGGCCAGCTTGAATCTAAGATGGTTTGAAAGCAAGAACAGGAACACTTAAGGGCAAGGGGCAATCCAACAGCATTCTGCTGGACACCAACAGCCCTACAGTGTACAGATCTCAACCAGAGGAGATGTTTTTCAGAAGTCCTGTTTCACAGTATTGTTTCTCCCTAGCTAAGGCATAACAGACGGCCTAATGAGTAGTGAGTAGAAATGTTCACAACGACAAGCATTTAAAATGAAATAAGCACTATTGTCATTCATTTTTGACTTTTGACTTCTTCTGTTCTTGCTTCTCAGAAAACAAGTTTTTTGATTGGAGATATAGCAACCACTAGAGAAAATATTAATTTTATTTATAAAAATGTGAAAATACTGGCTCAGCTGGACGTATCGCCACCCCACACCTCCGGGTCACCGGCTTGAATGTGATCCTGATACCGTCTGTGCTCATTTGGTGACATGTGGTTCGGATAAATTGGTAACTGCAAATTTCCCTCAGCGTGTGAATGTATAGAAGTGTGTGCCCAGTGTGGGCATCGCCTCATGCCTGTGCATCCTCTTTCATAACGGATGGATACATAAGATTATCAAAATTGTGCTGATGTATTTTTTTTTACTTTCACTTGCTGCTTGTCTCTATATATCCATGTTTGTGAAATAAACTGTTGATTGGTCCATTACAATTTTCACTTGCAATTTCAGCCGAGGGTTATATGATGGCTAAATTTCTACAGTCTCTATTGGTTCAATCGTTTGTGAAGTAATGAGATGTGGGTGTCAGAAGAAGTAGCATTTGAATATGAGTTCTTTGAATGCCAACTGAAACGGCCAGAATGGGCAAAACGAGTATGACGTTTTGTATATTTTGCAATGATTTGAATGTTTATACTAATTTATAGCCTGATAATGATAAGTATATTTCAGTTGACAATCATTGTTATCATGAAAGTCTATGACAATAAACATGAAAGAACTGTTTGCATTTTTTCAGCTCACTGCTAATGCCACAGTTTACTGGTGCCCACTAGTCTCAACAGTAATTCCAATGGAGAAAATGCTGCAAATTATGTCAACACACAGTTGAGCACACCTAGCAAAGTCAGCACTGGGTAACCAGGGTGACGTTCGGCTGCACCTTTGGTCTTAGCCAGAGGAGGAGAACTCCAACGACGACGACGCTCTCACGGGGACCAAAGAGAGAAGCTGGCAGCTCGCAGTATCCGGAATCAGACTTTGTTGGAACGGAGGCAGCCAAGTGGAGCCACGGGAAGCGAGCAGCTAGCAAACGCTATGCGCACAGAGGAAGGAGAGGCAGGTGCTTGCAAGGACGTGGTTAGCGAGGACCGGGGGCTGGGGGAGGAGCAGAAGAGACCTGCCCGCTGCAATCACCTGGGGTGCGACACTGTGGTGCTGAAAGAGGACCATCTGCCATCTCAGCGGAAAGTGCTTTGAAATCAATAATTGCTGCGAGAAGCATTTAAGGGAGAGAGTGCGTGCGAGCTAGCATGCTCGCGGGCGACTTTGTACCGCTGCGTGTCCCAGTCGTGGGGCTCCGTCATGTTTATCGAAATGTAGCGGTGCTGCCGAACGGATGTAAGAGCCTCAAAGGGCAAGCTGTGGGGGTACAAGCGACCTAAGGAAAGCCAACCGCGGGCGAGGGGAAGCGAACAGTCATCAATATATCGGTGTTTTGTTTAGCGTTTAACGCGGCTCTCTCATTTTTTATGTTTCTGTGTCTGATCTATAAAACAGAGTGAAAGGTTAAAGTAGAATTCATTGGCTCAATGAGAAAGAGAGCCAGTTTAGACAGTTTTTCTATGTTTCGTGGTTGCGTTTCTGAATCAGTGTATGGCCGGTTGCAAAATCCCAGGCCGTCGAGTGGAAACATATCTGGGCAAATGCCCATCTGACAGGAAAAACATCCTGCATGGCGGGAGACAGGCGGTCACTCTCCACGGCCACTGGATCGGCCTCGCATTTTTAGGTACTTAGCGAACCCGCAGCATTCTCTGGCTTCCCTGTTGCATCTACTTCCTAAGGGCTATAAGGCTCCCTCACTCAAAGCTGTGGCCGGCTTGCCTTGACATTTCTGCTCTCTCAGAGCCTGGTTTCTCACACTCACTGCACCTCAGAGACCTCTGATAAAAATGCAAGAATGTGCAACTCTTCCTGTTTTCATGCAAGACAGTCCAGAAACAGAACACAGTAGTTTGCCACTGTTTTTTTTTGGTAACAATCCTGCCTCCTTAGCATGCAAACGACTACCCTACCTTGACCTTCCTTATCCTCCCACCTACAGCCTCTGCGTCACTTTCACCCCCTTTAACCCAGTGTCGCCATTCATGAGAACATCCGTGTCATCTTTCTCCAAGTGAGAATGCTTTAAGCTCACATTTTACAGTATAGTAGCTGTCTGTCTCTCAATCGTTGATAGTCCAACCTTGCTGTCCGATGGGGACACCGATCTGTCAGTTCTTGGAACTGTATCGGAGTTTCAGAACGGACTTAGACCAGTTTGTTATGAAGGCAGTTATTAAGCTATAACATGATTTTCCAAAGCACAAAGTGACTCATATGTGATTCATAAAAAGACATCGTTATAACGCAAATCTTTTTATTATTTGCATAGTGGAGTAACAAGGCTGAAATTGTCACTCCATAAAAAATACACTCAGTTAGCTCGCATGTAAGGCACGGTTTGATTTTTAAGTGCTAATTTTTAGCAATGTAACAAAATACAGATTTTAATCTGAAATTCAGTCGCATCGATTCAAAACCCCCTAATCTGGCTCAGTCAGACTACTTTCACAACTGCTTTTGCGTTCCATTAAAGTTGCTTCAAGAGTTCCGGTCAATACATGAGATTGCATGAGGGGTATTTTATAGTGATGTTTACTGGAACCTCCAGATCGACCGTCAATAATGTAGCCAGATTGTGCAGAGGAAAAGGCAAGGTTTCAATCAACAAACCGGAGAAAGGACTCTGATTGAATGCATCCTCCTACATACAAAGTTATACAAAAAGTTTATTGGAGCTATTTTACAGGAATACTATGTTAAGAGAAAGTGGACTTGCATGACTTTTATGAGTCTATGTCAAAGTACTTTTTTGTGAGGGACTATTTGCACTACATTCTTTGATTATTTACCCTCTGATTAATGATATTATTGTCTCTTAAAGATGTGACTAGCACTTAAATTCCCATTTACGTTGGAGTGATTTCTAAAGATAAGCTGTGCAAGTACTTAGTGGGACCTGAGTTTTCATAATGTTACCAAAAAAAAATTGATAATGCTTTTACACTAAACGAGTTATTTTTTCAGTTTTGGGTCGGGCGGGATATAATGATTTTCCTGACATGTACAGTAGATTTAAATAAAAACATGAATCTTTACAACAACGTGGCCGATTCTTCCTCCTCAGCATCAGAAGTAGTACGACGAAAACTCAACGTGGCATTAAATTTAGATGGTGCTGAGCATTTGGGGACTCAGCAGTGGTCAGAACATTTTCTTCTGTTGCTTTTGAAACCGCACTGTTTTCAGCATTCTAGAGCATGCACTAATTTTATAGACCTCATAAAGGGTTTATAATCAGGTTATTAATTGGGTTGTCACAGGTTGTGAATCATTAACAGACAATTATAAACAAGTTATAACAGTTCTTTTTATTAATGAGCTACTATCATTTATAAGTTGCAAAAGGGAGCCTTATTGTAACCTGGCACCCTATTATTGCATATTACTTTAATATGTATTTATGTTAAGATCAAATTCAGTTTCATACTTTCCAGTGTTTTTTTATTGCAAAAATTGAATACGTTTGTACTTCAAAAGTAGGTCATTTCAATATATGTTAAATTGATTTAAATCATATGCAATCAGAGCTTAGTTAAACAGTATCAGATTGTTCTACGTGTAGCTGTATCTCTTCCACATCATGTTGTAGACCTTGCATCTAGATGTGTATCTTGTAGTCTGAGAGGGGGAGATACACACCTACATCTTGGTCTGCGTTGTGTTTGTGTGTGTGTGTGTGTGTGTGTGTGTGTGTGTGTGCGTGTGTGGGGGTGGGGCGGTTGGAGCCTACACCCCTACTGATTCACACAAAATCTACTCAATATGACTGAACAAGGTTAGAAGGTTAATTGTCTAAGAAGTGCATAAGTGAAATTTCAGGTGCTGAACATAACAGAAATTCTTTAACACTTAAGGATATGCTTGATTTTATAAACTATTTTGAAAACAATGGTTTGGTTACATTTTGACTGGCCAGCCCCTAACCTTCTTTTTTCCTACAACCCTGTTATTTTTATTGCACCATTTTGACGATGTGAAGCGTTACCTTATAGCAGAACTGCCTGTATATATATGAGAGGAAGGCAGTCCAGACAAGACATACATTTTTGGGTGTTAACTGAGACTTTATCCTCCATAATCCCTATTATATAATGTGTTACAGAGCCATACCATTGTTTGGTCTATTTTTTCAAATAGCATTGTATTCTTGCAGTTAAAGCCAAAGTATCAATTATTGATAATAGTTTTAGAGTAAATCTTCTCTATGTCATTTCTCCTTCAAAATATAGTTATGAATACAAATTTCTACCAGGATCAATAAAACATGTCCATCTATTTACTTATTTATGGAAACATGTCTATTGAAAAGAAGTCCTAAGGATTTAATGGAAGGTCACTCGATTGGATAAATTTTTCTAAATAACTATGCCCACAAAGAAACAAGAGGAGAACAGCGTTGTGTAATGCGCATTACATTCCTCCGGTTTGTTTTGCTTCACAGTGCGAGGCCTGTCCCGAGAGCTCTATCATTGAGTACTTTGAGTTATTTCAGAAATCCCTGTCTAACTCATTTACGGATTCCCTCACTGATGTTCGAGAGCAAAGTACAAGCATTGAACTGTAGCTTAACATTACACTGATACAGTACCACGCTTACACTGTGACTGTGTCCAAGTTAAGTTAAGATGAACTTTCAAACCCAGGCGTCAAGCCTTCAGAGGATGGTGGACAAGCAAACAACTGAGACAAAGAAGAAGAGTAAATAAACTTGTTTATCGCCTTTATGGTTGCGGTTCACATCAGAGGGGAACAGAAGTAATAGTCTCCCAGTGCAAACATTACAACAAAATAATTCACTGTGAAGAAAAGAGGCTGTTTGCTTTCATGATGCACCTTCTCGCAGGATGGAGTGCTCTCTGTGAGGCTTGAATTTTTCACATCAATCCCGTTCTTTTCTGTTCGTTACACCCCCATTTTTTTAAAATGGAGTCCCGTAAGCACGTTTAGAATGCTGGCACAATGTCCATGCCGCAGTGAGAGATGGGGTAACGTCAGGGACAAAGATCAATGACAAAAACACAGGACGGCTTGGCGACTTAGCCATCCGCTACGTCAAAATTGTGAAAAATATTTACGTCAACGTTGCGAGTAAAAGTTAATGAAGGCTGTCAGGGAGTTACATAAAAAATCAGGACACAAGGTAGCTCCTTCTTCCTACTGGCTTTTGGAAGAGGGCGTAAGATAAGATAGATAAGATCTTCTGGAAGAGGGAGAACACCAAATGCTACTACAGAGGTCAGCAGAGCAGGAGCTTCTCCTCATTTTGTACGAAGAGTGAAGGGCTGAAACAGATCAGGCACCATTCGGCAGTCCGAATGAATTGCTGCATCCTAAACATAGCCGCGCCTTCTTAGCGCAAACTTTGCAGATGCTCCATCCTCGGCCTTAATGAAATGCGGCTTAGTCTGTTTGCAGTACGATATGTCTAGAGATGGGCCAATAAAAGAAATTTATTTCCTTTGTCATTTTAAAAAAAAGCTCCCAGGAGATAAAAGGCTGTATTCTCTCATTAAAACCGGGTTCTCTGAAAAGAATCAAATAACGTCTCATAAGCCCCCAAAAAAGCGTACATTTAGTCAAGTGCACACCAATTCACTATTATCACTAACGGAATATGGCAGAAAACAATAACCCTATCTACTTCATCTAATGGTTGGCATGCTGATTGAAAGTATTTATTTGTACTAACAATTTTCCCCAGATAAGTTTATAGGTTAATTGTCCTGGTCTATAATCACCCTATTATATCTATTACAGGTTTTGATTCTGACACGATAGTTATTACATTGAGCTTTGTGATACAGTTAATGAAGATTAACAAATTTCCTCATTTTTGTATCACAACAAATATATCAACAACGAAAAAAACGGCAATTAGAAACCTCTGAAAAGGGCATCTCCACAAATCCAAAAAGATTACACCAAGGATGTTTCATGACAGGCTTTAAAATGCAAGGTAACATACAACTTATGCTGTTTCGTTACTTATGGAGCTGAAAGCTATCCAACACTTCAAAAAAAGTCATGGTTACTGGAATATATATCACAATAAGTGTAAAGTGAGATGCGTATATCTCAGTTTATTGTCTCTTTTTATTAATATCAAATATTGATTTGTGTCAAGTTTTTCTTTTTCTTTATTGCCGTGGACTTCAATAATAAATCATAAACAATTTAATATCTCCCCAATAGCTTAATATCTCCAGTTCAATCACAGAGATGCGTGGCTCTCTGAATGGCCAGCCAGACAGACAATCACCTTTGACCACAATATGCTCTGTAAAGTAAAGGTGAGGAGACAATCAGCTGCCTAACATTTCATCCGCACGGCTGCAGAGATATTAATAGGCATCATCTGTATTAAACTTTTATCCATTTTTATTCCCCATCCCATTTTCCATCCAATTCCAACCTTCTATCCCATCCTCACATGTCTCTATTAATACTATCTCTCATATTTGAGATGCTTTTCCTATTATGTGCCAGACAGTGAAATATCCACATCTTCGATTATTTACTCGAGTACTTCTTTTCAATCTGCTATAAATATCCTTTGTGCTCCCTCCACTGGGTACATGTGCGTTGTTTTAACCAAAGGGATGCTGCTTATTCTGCTTAGATGTGAAGCAGGCAGAAATTACCGGATTTATCTATCTTAGAAATCCATTAAATGAAATCTGGACTGGACTGAACTGGTTGCACTACATGATTTGCTTTGGTATTAAAATTCCCACAAAACTTTCGTTTTAAATCCTCCTCCCAAATCACACTTTTTGCACTACAACATCAAGCAATATTTAAGAACTAGAAAGACATTTTATGCTAATATGAACACTTCTATTTTGTTTACGGGGCTAATGTTCAACTTTGATACAATGTTAAAATGATACAATAGTATGAATGGAGGTTTGAGTGAAATCAGATTTAAAGTAACTGCACAGTGAGAGTTTACTGTATTACTTATTAGCGAGTAAAACCTTTTCACATGGCATGCTATCCCACAGAGAAAATGTGCCCAGCTTGACATGCTGGAGGTCTCGCGGTGGGAATTTATGGGGCTAGATGGAAATGGAGCCAGTGCCTGCCTGCGCAACAAATGGGCAAAAAACAAAAAATGGATTTTACAGCACACTGATAACAAATAGCATAATCATATGTCCTACTGAGGGCCTTTGTATAATAAATTTGCAAACGCTGCTGAAAGTAATAGATCCCCGTGTCTGTATCCTTCCTAATTACAAAACACACGGACGGAAAAAGTCGGATCCATGAGTGGAATTATGATTTGTTAACTCATTTCACAAAACGGAGCTATTCGGAGGACTGACTTTCCATTATCCATCCATTCATCAAGGGCCGTAAAACAACAACTGGCAGATCAAGGGGTGCATTTATAAATGCGGGCGACACGATTCCTGACGACGTTGTGCATTAGTAATAAACAGCATGGAGGGGCACCTCACTATGACTGAAATAAGAGTTTTTAAAGCATGGGATATCTATGCTGTGTCTGTTTACCTTTTCTCACTATGGAAACAGGGGTATCTTCAGATATACCTTTTAGATATGCCTCTGTGCAGTGTGCGAAATACGGGGGGGGTCCGACACCCCCGATTAACCCATGAGACCCCCCCAAATATTGACGGGTATTTCGCCACTGTGTTGTTTTATTAACTAACTGGTGCAGCTCAATTGTATCTTTAATTCACTGGTGCAATTAACTGTAATTTCGTTTTCTGAAACACAGATTGTGTTTGCGATTTAAGAACTAATTATTAGACACCATGGTGAAAATAAATTACACTATTTTTCTTCGTGTGCCATGCCAAATATTGTCTTAAGTAAAAGCTTGTATTAAATCGTTCTTTTAATTTAATTTTTAGAACATAATGTATATTCAACTTCAATTTGCAAAAAAAAGTAGTAAGTAGTCTAAAGGCACAATATCTTCATAGCACAAGGCTTGGGACACTCTGGGCGAGATGTTGTCCATCAAGATGCTCACACATGTTGACTAAGACCATTTCATGTTCACACAGCGGTTTGTGATGTGAGGCCACAGGGATACCCACTAAATCACCATGCCATTCTCTCAACAAATCATGTAGCTTCTTAACTTTCGTAGCTTATGGAAAGCTGAGTGAGTAAGCTGTCAGCTTAAAAATGTGGATAAGTAAAAACAAAGATTAAGCTGAACAGTAAATGAGAGAGAAGCGTTTTGAAAGCACAGACACTCCTTGAGTTACAAGGTGTTAGTCACCGTACCGCCCCATCACAACGTAGTAGGTAATATAAAAAGGTAATGTCAAAAGACACGGTTTCTCACAGAATTCATAAGATGTGTATACAATTCAAGCCCGACATCTGAAACCCACTCAGTCCACACATCAATTACTGTCAGAGGAGCATGGCATGTTCTCATTGCACATGTGAAAATCACTTCAAGAAAGAATGCTGCTTTATGGACTCTAAGAAGAGATGTCTATCCAATTTTAGCATTCGTTTGCAAAGAATTAATAATGCTATTAAAAAGATCTCATTAATTACACAAAAAATATATGAATTAATATTTATTCCTAACTTATTTTAATAGCTATAAATATTCCAATTGTTTTACAATTCTCTAAAAGTTTTATAAGTTTGTATTAAAGTTTATGGGTTTATGGAGAATTAAATTCAACTTTGTATGAATTGTGGTTTTTTTGTATAATCAGCCGTTGAATTCGAGTCTCAATCTCCATGGAACCTACAGCACAAATGAACTATTTACCTAAAGTTTATGTAATTTTAGTCTGTGGGGGACACCAGAGTAGCCAGAAGAAAGTAAGACAAGCACAAGATAATTAAGGCAGCAAAATCACCAGCAAACCTATAGTACTCAGCCACCGTCACATAAATAAGTTCCCGTTTAACCACCAACAAGCAGAGAGCCTTTCATCTTTTACCTTTCATGAGTAAAAACATATATAAAATCAACATTTGATGGCATCGCTAATAGTAATTAGAATGAATCAGTGATTTTTAGAGGTAATCATTAGCTGATTTTAGCTTTGGCATGTCTTGATATCGCTGCTCATGAACGGGTGGGTGGAGTGAAAGAGAAAATGGAAAGGAAAACACACAAAAGTTTGAAAAAAATTTTTCATTTTTTGATTGCATTCACAGATCTTTGTGGGGACCCGAAGACCCCAAGAGTTTTTATGACTCTGTGGGACACATACACACACACACGTTTATGCGTGCACTTATGTGTGGATCTTTGCTCTGGACATAAATTTCACAGAATTGCTTCTTTCCCTGGCTTCATGGGCCTGTGCTTCTGTGTATTACCACACTTACGAGTAGACAAGCCGCTCGAAGCCTTTAACAAACAGCACAGGGACCACAGCACAGTCCCATGAATATTCATCCAAACCCGATGCCTTGGGAAAGGCCCCTCGGCCTACAGCCGTTATCTATCGCTCTCACTCCCGTGAAAAGCCTTTTCGGCTGCTTGCGGAGAGGCGAGAGAATAGTAACGCAAGGAGGCAGGCATGCTGTCCGTTTGGCCGCTTTGATTAACCGAGCTCTGCTGCGTGGAAAATGGAGCGGGAAGGCTTGGCTACTTGGTAGCCTGTTTACAGTCGCCTGCGCCGCCGCGATGCGCACACACAGACGTCAAGGTCTCCCATGGGCTGTGTTTTCTTAGCGTTTTGCCTGAGGGAAAGCACGCCAACGCAGTGCAAAGGAGTTGTGTGTGTGTGGGGGGGGGGGGGGCTGGTGCTATTGCACTTAACTGTCCAATGCCAAGGAACAATAGGCCTGACCACTTCCCAGCCAGATATCGTGATTTTCATAATATGTGAGTACAGCTGAATTAGGATGATTTGACTTTCTGCCATAAAATTTCTTCCAAGCTTTAAATTTTATTGTCACATGTGCACAGAGGTGAAACAAACTCTTGGTCTGGATTTTTACTTTCTGGATCTGAACACCTCTGTATGGGTAGGGGTGTACTTAGAAGTTCCTGCCGCCCCCCCCCCCCGCACCCCAGCACTGGCACTTTCAATCTGAAGAAATACAGGCCCCCCATGGTACAATTTTCCAAGCGGAGGTTTAATGTTCTTCGAGCATATAAATTGTCATTTTTCATATTCAGAGGCCCCTGTAATGTGCTGGGCCCCCTTACTCCTCCAGGGTATCCATTAGAAATGCACCAATCTGATATTCGGATCGGTATCGGCGCCGATCCAGACCTATTTGACGGATCGGGTATCGGCCATGCGTGACCGATCCACGTCCTATACTTATTTAGTTTTTGGCAATCTCTAAAAAGATAGCTCCTATTTCGTGTTAAATCTATTTGTACAATCAATCGCCTGACAGCTCTTTCCCATTTTACATGTGTTTTTTTGCGGCATTCAAATCGAACACTTTTTTGCTACTCGGTGGGTGTGAGTGCAGTGACTTCCGCCTGCTGTGATGTCATGCGCGTACCCTTCACAGTACGAGGAGCGTAAGATAAGACGTGACGATCTGGGAGTATTTCACGCTTTCTATTCTATGGTTGTAGTAGCTAATTAAATATTTTTTTGTCATACATTTTTTCCATCTGTATTTACTAGCTTAAAAAAATTAATATATAAAATATAACAAAGTAAAAAGAACTCTTGAATCGGAATCTGTATCAGTATCGGCACTTTCGGCAGTTGTGTATTGGAATCGGATCGGAACTGAAAAAATGTGGATCGGCCCATCCCTAGTATCCATGCCCCTTCTGAGGCCCCTGTAATGTGCTGGGCTCCCTTTCTCTTC
>JAODLD010000038.1:7240303-7260781 GCA_026781065.1 Mormyrops boulengeri
CAGGGTATCCATGCCCCTCTGAGGCCCCTGTAATTCACTGGGGCCCCTTACTCTTCCAGGGTATCCATGCCCCTCTGAGGCCCCTGTAATTCACTGGGGCCCCTTACTCTTCCAGGGTATCCATGCCCCTCTGTGTCCCCTGTAATTCACTGGGCCCCCTTTCTCTTCCAGGGTATCCATGCCCCTCTGTGTCCCCTGCACATTTGTTCCGAGGAACACAGTGAAATTCTTATGAAATAAAATGATTGAAATGAAATTGCAAAATGAAACAGTGTGATTCGTATGCTACAGCTGCATGATGGGGCACCGGGGGAAAAGCACAGTGCAAGGGAGGACAGGACAGTGCAAGACAAAACAGTGCAATATAGGAACGAGTAGCCATAAAGTAATAAATACGTGCAATAGGACCACAGTGTATAAAAATATATAAGGATAAGGTGCAGATGCAGATATAAGGCAGGTGGAATATCAACAATGGCAACACGATGCAATGGGGAGATAGATGTCTGTCGCCGGTTTAGCGATGGCTGGTGGTATGTTCTCAGAATTATGTATACATCACTTCAGTGGCTCAATGGGAAACACTGCAACCAAACACCTCCAGGGTTGTGTATTTGTTGCCTGCACCTGGTTCCGTGTGTGGAGTGTTTGCATGTTCTCCTGGCTGTCAGCCCAGTTTCCTCCCACAGTCCAAAAACATGCGGTTAGGTGAGCTGGCGTCTCCAAGTAGCCCAGAGTGTGTTAGAGTGCCCTGCGACAGACTGGCATCCCATCCAGGGTGTCCCCTGCCTTGTGCCCTTTGTTTCCTGGCATGGGCTCCAGGTTCTCCATGACCCAGTATTGGATGAGCGGTTGCGGAAGACGGATTGATATTCTCCACTCCAGCCATCCCGCTGGAGATTTAAATGCAACGGGAGCATTTTTAGCAACTCTGAAAGCTAGCTGTGCTTTGCACTTCTCAACATTATCATTGCGGGTCTGCAGTTGGCATACGCCTTAATATGTGTCCGCGTAGTTAAGTAACTGCTGACAGATTACAAGAATTATTAGATAAAACGTATGTATAAAATATTGATAAAATGTGATGAGCACCTGTGGGTATGATAGCTGTACGTTCACATTCTCCATGGGCTGATCGGTTCTGCTTCACCTTTTCTCGGATCTTTCGTAGCATCACCTTTCTATTTTTATATAAATAATGCAGTTGATTTAGATCTTAACTAAAAAAACAAGGTTAAGGGCAACAATTCTATGATTGTCTGCAGCCTTGTAAAATTATGTGGCCATTCTTAGGACTCCAATACAAAGTCAAGCCGGGTACATTAAGATATCCTGCTGACAAAGGCGGTTCGCTTTTTATTTAACGTCTGAAGACCTTCCTAAGCGATCAACAAAGGCTGCAGAGGATATTTAAAAAGAGACAAAAACATATTGAAAGCAAAGTAACGAACGCGAAAAACAAAAAAAAAACAGAAAGAAAATTAGAACAAATAAGTGAAAAATCCTGAGCAGACATCTTGCATTTACATGCCCGACCCTAGCTACTAATCCTTCAGAGCGTTTTGCTCTGCGGTGCAGCGGCTTACATGCGCTGCAGAGCTGCTCTGTTACCTGTGCTGGCTGATCTCAGCATACCAAGGTGCTCACGATGCCAGATACAAATCCTGCCAGCCAGACACAGAATTATTCTCTTAATGAGCTGGACAGATGACGTCTTAGAGACCTGAACTCAGTAGCGCACAAACAAATCTGAATAAAGCTTGGATGAGATTGGGGGGAAAGGGCAATCATAGGAAAAAGTTTCATGGCAGTGATTTTAAGATAATTTGTAACATTCAAGTGTTCCGAAGAATGAAAAATGATTGGTTATCTCTCTGAACCAATCACATTGTACAGTAGAGGAGGGAGGTCCAAGCAACTAGAGGAGGTGGGATCAACCAATCAGATGTCTAGGTCTTGCCTCCTCTAGTTGCTTGGACCCACCTACTCTACAATATGATTGGCTATGTCTCTGAACCCATTATTTTCTGTTCTGCCCTCAGAGTAAAACTCCCATGAGCTACTTTGTCTTTCTCCAGCAATAATAATAATAAAAAAAACCTGCAGATATATGAGAATTGGTGTCGCTAATGTGGTGTGTGAGTGCGCATCCTGCAATAGGCCAGGGTGTCTCGTACTGTGTTTCCTGGGATGAGCTCCAGGCTGACTGTGACCCTGTTCTGGATAAGCAGCTATACGGGGGGGTTGCGTTCATTAAGCACAAAAAATAAAAAATGCTGCTGTTTGGTTTTAGGAGGTTTGTCCAGGAACAGGGATAAACGGCAGGCCAAGGCGCAGGAAGAGTGCGAGGGCGGCACATTCGCTGATTGATTTTTGGGTAATTGGCTGTGAGGAAAAAAATAAAAAAACATGTTCTGGGCAAGCATCCTGTGAGGCCCTTATTTATTAACCCCTCACTTGGGGGCAATTCAGTCCTCCCCCACAGCGTCGTAATCAATTGTTAAATTAAGTCTTCGCTGCAGTTTGGTGTTTTTGAGCAGCACGTATGTAATGCTCATAGACAATTTGGCCCCGGATAGGGCTGAATCTGCTGAACCCCAGGAGAAACAGCCCTTTCGCCAGAGTAATAATCTCAATACATTTTAGTCAACAGAAGTCTTATCCGAGAGATTTAGTTTTATTGTCTTCATGCATTGACATTACTTACATTTGATTGTAAATAACGCGAGATTAGAAGTCCCCTTATCTCTTGTGCTCCCAGTACAGTAATGACGGTATAAACAACACTCACCACAAACATCATTTCTGAACTTAAGCTAATGAGATCCCATTAGGCAGCAGAAGAACCTACCATCACATCACACTCTCTCATTGTCAAAGACACACGTGATACTATCCCCACTCCGCACTCTCATTGGACAGCATTGTTTACTTTTCACATACCGGTTTTATCAGCAGACTGCAGGCCTCTCTCTCCTGTAGACCCGAGTAAATTTGAAAGAATAACTTATGAAGACTCCCTTGATGAGAATCCGGAGCAACTTAGGATCCTTTAAACGACGTTTACTTGGGGGAAAGAGTTCCAGGTTTAAATATCTATGCTTCTTGCATTTGCGGGCTTAGTTTCTTCCTCCCTGATTCACCGCTGCAGTGCAGAATCCCACTGGGCAGACCTCTTTCTAACCTTGACTCTACGTACCTGTCAGAGTTTTCTGTCCGTCAGTACTACTTCAGAAAATTAAACTGGAGCTGAGCAGTACCCAGAGTGCTAGGAGCACTTGGCACGTTAAGATTCGGAATCAAGCGAGGAAAAATAACATTTATAAAACAGACAGGTCATTTTAACATCACAGAATCCCATACAAGGATGATGATTTAGGATCATACAAGGCCATCTCAGTTCATCAGGCACATATGTAAGCTGGGCTTCTTTCTGCATGATGTATTTTTCTGCCATTTAAGGGTAAAATAATGTAAACAAAACTGAGTGGATATGTACTTCAACAAGACAGCAGCCTTTCGCCAGGAGCCAAATGCGAAGTTGCGATTGCTGGTGACATAGAACTATTTGTATTAATAGTGTGTGTAAGTAGATGGCTGAAGGGAGCTGTAATCTTACAGTGGTACCTGGCAACAAGCAGGACGAGTCTGTGCACTGCACCGTGACACACCGCACTGACGGGGCACCTGCCCAATTACTGCACTACAGCAAGACTTCCTGCAAGCTCACACTTGTATCCGCACCGATACCATAATAACGATATTAAGTAGGACAAAAGTAGCTGGCTGCCTATATTGGGAAAATTTCAAAAAGCTTTTTCATGGGAAAATAAGCATGAAAGGTGGGGATGGGTACAGGGAGTTATTATATTGGGGATGGGGGATTTCGAGGTTGGCACGACTGGGGTCCAAACAACATGTCAGAGGCAAAAAATGCTGTTTAGGGGAGAGCAGAAAGCACTGGTTCCAGCTCAAGTGAGAGTGAACGGTGCAGGATTGAGAGTCAGTTTAACAGGAGAGAAAGAAGACGAGAAAACGTTCACAGATTGCAATAAGACAAATGGAATGACTGGTCACCTGACTCCGGAGAGGGACACCGCCCCATCCGTGATACAGCTAACGTGCATGGATTGCACTAGGACATCTCTCTGATGTCACAGTGCAGCTTGAAAAGGGCGCTGATGTCTGGCGCTCGGGTTTGTTTTAGACGCTAGAGGACGACTTTTAACGGGACACATTAACAAGGCAGAGGATATGCACGCTCGCCATCCATCTTAAAATAATGGGTGCTGATAAGAGTACCTCCTGCCAAAGACAAAATGTCACTGACATTATCATTTAGCTATTTATTAACACTACCAAGGACGTAAATGTCAGACACGAAGCATGGGTCTGTGTCGAGAGATTTTCGAGAAGTCAGACGACATGAAAAACTATTGCAATATACCACGAGATCAACTTGTGGACCAGAAATAATAATCCAAAAGTTGGGTCAGTTCCTCTGGGTCTGTTTTTTTTTTGTATTTTCCAATTTGTTTATTGCAAAGAATTGGCTTATTCTATATGTCATTGGACCTACTCAAATTCAGTGCCATTTCTCAATCCGCAACTTGACATTGGGAGTTTCTCACTGTTCAAGCAGATCTTACACTTGTGCCAGAGGGAAACAAGCTCTTTCATGGCACTGAAGGTTTTCCTCGCTGACCAGACCCCGAATAACATTTCACACTAACAAGGGCTTTGCCACACGAAAGCAACTTAAGACGTATATCATTTTTTGGTTCACAAAACTGTGTGTTGTTGTCTTATGCAGCATCATAGAGAAAATGGTGTTCAAAGAGAACACAAGCGACATCAAGTTTGATCTCAAGAACTGCTGAAGCAATAAGATCTCAATGGCAAATAGAAAAGTGATCAACTAATGCAAAATTTCAATAATTAAATCATTACTATAGGGAGGAGATTTTTTACAGGGGTTTGCAGAAACATTTTATAAACGTGACAAAATACATTCCCTCAAAATGTCCATACCCTCATGAATTCTACATAAAAATGTCTTAGGAACATCCCCAGAATAAAAAATGTTTGAGGGATCTTCAGTTCTTCGGTATTTATCTGATGCTGCATTAATGGTAGGGGTCTGGGAGCACTCTGGTCTGCTTTAAGAAAGGTTGAAACCCTTTTTAAATGGGAAAAATACTCTTTCTTGAGTGACTGTAATAATCAATACACTCCAAGCAATGTCATCATAAGGTTTTTATCTGTCAATGTTGGGGAGTGGGGAGGGAGCAAAAACGTGTCTGGGGGGAGGGGGGGTCCCCAAGGACCTAAATCATTTTGCATATCATCCCTCTGCTTGCTGCAAAATAGGCAAAATAAAGTTTTGTCATTATTAAATAACGTGTTAAAACAAGGACCCTAAACCCGATCCTATGTTTACGGAGCAAGGGCTTGGCATCAGTCAGCAGAGTACATCTGAGAAAGCAGGGCTAGCAGAAAAAAGCCTGCGTAGCAGATAAGGTCAGATTCACCGATACTGAGGCAGATCTTCTGTAGGCAAATGCCGGCAGATCAGAACACTGCAGCGATCTGCTCTGACAAAGCAGAGAAGGTAGGTGTGTGTAATTGATTGCATCCAGAACTTCAATTAAATCTGTGAAGCCAGCATATTGGGACCTATGGTGAATTACTACACCTCCGCAGACTGGAATAAAGTGGCACGGCACACAGAGGATTTTCCATTGAATTTTCACTTAAAGCGATTGTGTTAAATTGGGCTGATATATTATTAACTTTAAAAAGGATTAAGAAAGAGAGTCTTTGGTTCCAGACGTATTACATTAACCTTGGAACTGCTCTTCCAAATGTGTTTTTTTTTCCTATAATAAGTAAAAACACAAAGTAGGAATGCACTGTGCAAATACGCCATTCATGCAGTTTAATATATTCCTCCTGCTTTTTCATTCTTCTGTTTCTCCATCTGCATTAGCATGCGTTAGATTTGGCAGAAATACCACCGGGGTACTCCTCATAATCACGATAACAGAGTGCTGGGCGGAGTGGAATCGAGAATTGCATCTCCTCAGTTATGTAAATTCCAATCTCTTATCGGGACATAAAAGGAACGTCGTTGGGTTTCTCCAACAGCCACCCACACGTCAAAGCCGGACTCCATGGACGAGCCGCTGAACCAATTTCCTTTGGCTGACGTCTCATGGATCTCCCCACGTTCCCAGCCTCCACTCCACTGAGCCTGTTGTGCTCATTTCACCCTGCCTTCCTGACTTTATCCTTCAGCGACATCCTTCCCCAGGAGGGAATCGGCCACAATCCAGTCCACACTGCGCATCGGTTTGCTCCCAAATCACTCAGTATAAATCTACTGTCCAATCAAAAGCCCATTCAGCTTGTAATATACTAGTGCTTTCAAAGGAATGAGATACTACAGAGTATGAAGACAATATGAATATACTGTGTGTGCTCCAGTATTACCCACGCTGTTTCATTTCAAAGG
Organism: Mormyrops boulengeri; assembly: GCA_026781065.1. Classification (NCBI taxonomy): domain Eukaryota; kingdom Metazoa; phylum Chordata; class Actinopteri; order Osteoglossiformes; family Mormyridae; genus Mormyrops; species Mormyrops boulengeri. The sequence goes on from JAODLD010000038.1 coordinate 7,246,818, forward strand.
GTGTATAGCTTAATTTGATGCAAGAAAGATTTCGTAAAACTGAATAACCATAGATAGGGGTATAGATTTCAATACGAGCAATCAGAAGCAAATCAGAAAATTATACACAGTTTCTTAACATATACTAATGAGTCCTATGAATGGGCTGCAATTTAAAGGATTACCTTGACATAGAAATAAATAAATAACTATATTTTGTGTCATTTCTTATTTGCACTTGCCTTGGAGACTCACATCTATTCAAAAGCTTGTGCTGAGTTATTTTCCAAACATTATTATCTTATTAACTATACACAAAGACCTAAAACTACCGCTACACTGCCGTTTTTCCTTCTAGGAACCAAAGTCAACGTCTGGTTATACCACTACAGCATTTCAGAGCAAAAAGTACAACTAAGCAAATGCTGAGATGACAGTACAGCATGGGACATATGCTGTGAGACTCACAGGGATGGGGAATCAGACTGAATGATGTGACTGTTACCCTTCCAGCTTCCTATAGCCACCAGCATAAATAGGTGCCTCAAAGGCAGCGGTTCAGCAGGACCTAAAGTGCTGAGTGGCCCCGTTATCAGTCAGAGAACTGAAGCATACCCACACTCCAGGACCGCCTCGGTGCTTCTTTCCACAAACGCTACAAGACATCTGCAGATGTGAATTTGCTCTGCGATTTTCGATCATGATTGCATAGCGATTCTTTTCTTTAATTGTTCTTGCCTAGAAAGTGACTAAAATGATCTGTTTATGTGGTCTGTATCTGTTTATAATTTAAGAACGACAAAAGCCTACATTAACAGACAAATTAATCCATCCAAACACACACACACACTATATATATGTACGTCTGCGTGCATGCGTGTGTGTGCGTATGCATGCATGCATGTATATTTTACCTGGAGTGAAGTTGTATGTTGCAGAAAATCCAGTAGCCTCCAATTCACCATCAGCAACAAATTTTATCCAAAGATAGCGGCCACTAGATCTGATATAAGGTGGACTCTGCTGACCACAGTACCGTCCGATGATTGGAGAGAAGCCGAACGGCCCGTCCCGAACTTCAATGTGATCAAATTTGCATTCCCATGAAGGCTCTATTGAGTACTTCTCATCAAAGTAGAGATCAATGCACTGTTTAGGGGCAGCTATGGGAAACAAGGAAGAAGTGAAACATCATCAAACTCAGATCCCAGATACAAGTCTTCATAATTTTTCAATGAGTTTTTTGCTTACAAATAGCAGATAAAGCTCACGTACGTTGTTACATGCTAGAAAAAATGAATTTATGTCAAATAAAACAAAATAAACAAAACAAAATATGAAATTTTATTTTAGAATGAAAAATAATTGCTAAATAATATTTGTGAAATGGCTTGGTGATTCGACCTACTGATTGATGAGACTTAACAAATATACTTCGAGGCATAAAATGAAACATCTGGGAAACCAAGTGCTGAAATATTTAGCTACAAATAGCCTGTTCATTAATTTTTCTAATCTGAATATAAATCAATGTAATGCCTTAGATGGCTAAACCATAAGTGATGTCTTTAAGTAATTATGGAGACTGCAGTGATAACTTGTTCTCTAATTCTGTCTGAATTACAGCCTGAACGACTAAATAACACATCAACCTCATGCAAAATAATTACATGTTCATCAGACTGCAACGTTGCACAGTAAGTTTATGAAGCAGGGACCTTGATGGAAAAGTAAGATTTTCCTGAACCAGCTGTGATGCACCCATAAATCAGAGCTGCGTCTTAGAAGCACCCAGATATACAACCAAAACGCTACCCTACGTCAGTCACCCTCACTGACGTCCAAAACACCAGCTGGCAACAGTGATGAACAAAATGTACTGTTTTTCCATGAAACAGTCAACTGATTTCTCAATGAAGACAAAAAAATTCTGTATATTACTTGTATTTTAGAGTAATCTGACCTTTAACCAAAACCCATTAAGATGAGTTATGGTATGGCATATTTGTAAGTTATGGTTATGGCATATTTGATTTGTTGGCAATTATATGCCAGGATTTTCAATGGGTATTTAATGGAGTATGGAGCACTAACATTTGAATGATTTTTAACAAAACCAACGTGAATATGAATGTCTCCCAAATTAACCAGTGTTAACTGCAGAAAAGAAAGTTGCTCTGAATTGCTCAGAGAGTCGGTTTGTATTAATATGTGCAGAAAGTCAAATGTTATCAGTGCTGGAGAGCTAAGCTGCTTTGCTGGGCTACTACTTCTTAATGGTGTGTGAAATGGAAATGTGTTGGTGCAGCTTGGACATTTACCTTCAATAATGTAAATGCACTCTCGCTCTGGGGGGTATTTGTTGGGGTAATTTGGAGAGGTGAACAACCCCCCTTCTGGTTCCTTCACCCAGGTCCCACATTGACCTGCAGGCTGGACTCCTGAATTGTTTTTCACTGGAAGAGTCGCAGCAGCCACGATGCAAAATGAGTCACACTTATAACAGGAAAGCGGCGGATGAATTAGAAACCTTAGATTAGGAAATTAATCACGAGGACTCAGACACGTCGACTGCATATCCGGACACAAATTGTGGATTCTTAAAGAATTAGACTTTAAAAATCAAGGAAGCCGTAAAGAAATGAATATTCATATTGAACAATTACCTGTTTCTTTCTTTGTTGCCCCGGACAACCCCAGTATGATGAGACTTGCAGCAACTGCAGCAAGAGACAGAATGAAATTGGTGGAGACACTGACTCACTGTGTGCTTCTGGTCTCATTTTTTCAGTAAGAGAGCAAGTGTCACGGCTCTAAGGATGGATCCCATAGACGAAAACAACGAGGTCTTCAAAGAGGTTATTTCAGTTCCTTACGCCGGCTATTCCCTATCGTTAAAATATATAATTATTATTTTCAATTTGCAGCTTTTTCTATCTGAACTCTCGTATCAAACATTGAAATTTCTCTTGAATAATAAACGATACCCATTTTATCCGTCAGAGTTTTAAGAGGCACGTACTTTTATAACATGCATTCAAATGTGACTAAAAGGCAAAGGAAATAAATTAAAACACGTTTTACCCTCTGAAAGCTCGGATTGCTCTGCGATTAACACACTATAGCTTATTTGTCAAACCGTGGACGCCGGGGAAAAACATCTATGTGGATTAAGGGACTTTTGACTGATGTACAAGGCACCTGAATACTGCGCTTAAAGGGGGAAAAAAACCAAAGGTATGCATAAAAACATAGCCCACACCTATTTAAAACCAGATCAAGAAAAAATATACTCGCTGTACATGAAGTTAAACAACTTTTAACTACGAAAACGAAAGGAAATACATATACGATCATGAAACACAAACAGTGAATTTAAGTCCTAGAAAGGCGAAACGGTAATATCACCGTCGGATATACAGAACGAACCGCCTATATGCATGCCTGTTTACAGGACCGCAAGCGTAGCGGCATCAATGCCGTATCCACACGCAGTGCTACACGCACACATGCAGATGTCTACAACATCAGTAGTATAGCGTTTCTACGTCTGAACGATTTCTTGTGAAAAGCGAAGGAAAGAAGAAATGCGATGAAGAATCATCAAGCAGATAGTTGTATATAGACTATTATCGCTCACCAAAAGCAATCAATAACTAGCGCATTCAAATACATAAAGTATGAAGAAGCGGCTCACCGTAAAACAAACTGTGTCCATGTACCATGTCTGTTCCTTTCACAAGGGGCTTCAATCTCAACTAATTCCATTTAGATACAGAAACTCAGGTGGAAATGTTTGATTATATTGGAAATTAAAAAAAAATGTTAGCCACTGCGATGTCACCCAAAAGTAATTTTTTTTCCCAAGTGTTACAGTCAATCCAATGGGTAACTAGTATTAATCACCAGTTTCATATAAAACCAAGAACAGGTCCAAACACTCGCTTGATTTCCATCCAAAGGTTTCCAAGCTGTTTTGGTGCTTTTGGTGCACAGACGGGATTAATAGGTCCAACATCAGCCTTTTCTAATCGCTCCACCTTTGCAATCTTCCGAGGAAAAAATATATTAAAAAGGGATTTGCCAATTCTTCTTCAATCCCCAATCAAAGGGTAAATCCTTTAGAATCACGTAAATCCATCCTGAACGCTTCCCCCCCCCCAGTTTTATTTTACTTGCTTGACTCACACAGCCCCCAGATGTGATAAAGAAACTCGTATCGTGAAATTTTTTGTTAATCTCATTCTCTCCCTCTTTCCTTGTCATGAGCATGAAGAGAAGACATCCTCTACTCAATCAAACGGGTTTCTCAGCCACAAAAGAGTTAAAACGCATATCGTTCTCCTCCAGCAGCTGGTTAAACATCCATTTCCCAATGCCAAGGGTTAATGAATAACTCTTTGATTAGGAAGAACGTATTCCATTCAGAGAAGCATTGAGGAATCAAGAAGAAAGAAAGAAAAAAAGTGTAGGGTGTTTCTTTAAGAGGCACCGCAAACCCGGGCAAGACTGCAGGATGCAACACCTAGTTTAGACGACGGCAGCACAGCAAAATGTGAAAGGTAAGCAGAAAAACAGCGTGTGGAGATGGAAGGAAGGAGCAAAAGGGGATGGATTTGTGAAGACGCCGGGCTATCGTAACTCCGAGCCATTGCACCTGCAGCGTGAAATGCACAAGGGAAATCTGCAGCCTGCTATAACATGGCGGGGAGGAGAATGAAACAAAATGTACCGAAGCGCGAACACACAGTACATTTATTCGGGATTATAGAAACAGTATCAGTGGTGTCAATCAGTCCGATCAGTGCCATTGGTGAATGAGCAGTGTTTTGCCTTTTCCACATATTGTGTGTATTTACTTAACATGTTTACTAAGTAACGAAGTAATCCAGTAAGCTATTCTGTTATTTTCTCTCGAGGAAAAATAAAACGACAACGACAAACGAATAACATGAATACATACAAACACAAAACATTTATTAGGCGTTATCAAGTGGCATTATTTTTGCGTAAATTTTAACATGGTTTCTCAATACAGAACTTTTTACTCTGTGCTTAACTGGACTGTTAGTGCTATCACCAGTTGGTATGCTTCATAGACACGGAGGAAAGTATGGATCATGAAAGAAATATCTGACGTACAAGAACACCGAGTGAGCTTAACGCATTAAATATGCCACTTTAAGCTGTCGCATGCTGGTATATGAAGTAATTGCTTGTAAGGTGAGTTTGTGAGAAATTCTGCGTTATTTGCAGTTGAATGAGGTACCTTTAAAAGCCCCCCCCCCCCAACAATGTAGGGATATTAGCATTTCTGCAGTATGGCTCGGACATCATCTGTTTATTACACAGCATGTTTACTATGAAAACAAAGGCAGATACTAAGATATCCCAGCAATCCGGGGGAAAGTTTTAGTTTTTAGTCAATTTTATAAAGTTATTTTAATGAGATATGATGTTGGATGAAAGTACATTCAAAAATAAAATGAACAATCGGGCACTTGAAGCGTCGATTAAAAAAAATGTGTTTCCATTGCAACTCCATGTCAACAAAGGATCTATTATGAATCATTTTGATAGGCATTGACTCACAATTTATATTGTTGGAGATCTGCAGTCTTGCATAATAGACATTAGCATTCTATGTGTAAAATAACCGCAAATACCTATCTATGAAAGCATGTCAGATTGGGCCCTCAACCAAGACCAATCCAACTTTTTTTAGGGGCCCTGTCACTTGAAATTGTTCTAACTTCCCCTTCTTTTATGGTGCCCCTGTGAAAATAATTGGGTATAACACTTACCTTTTTATTGTATGCAAAAAGTTAGTGCAGGTTTTGTAAGTTCATCTTGCTGACACATTATTAGACAATACACGGCTCAGACTGGCTCATCTGGTAGTACCGTGACCTCATTCCAGCAGAGTTACAGGTTTGATTCCTGTCCCAACGATGTGCATGTAGGATCTCCTCCAGCAGTGCATGAACATGTGGTTTAGGTGCACTGGTGTCCCTAAACTGCCCATAGTTTGTGATCATGTGCGTAAGTATGTGCCATATAAAACACACTAGCATCCTATCTAGGGTATCCCTGTCTTTTTTCCTGCCCCAATTTGAATGGACTCTGTAAGCCTTTGCCGGATAAACGGTTATGGAAAATGAATGGAGGTCTTGAAATGACTCGTAGGCAGACAACGTAATTAACTTTCAAGCCTACTGATGTTGCCGAGCCGCTGTCATACTTCATGGAAAAGGCTAAGTAAAGGCAGCCACAGACAACATGCTGGTTGAGAACCCTTGAATGGGCTTGACAGAGTGAAGACAAGTTTTATCTTGGATTCTTCAGAATTTATGCTCATGCCTTCTGGGTTGCACGTCTGAATCCAGTTCTGGCTGTAGACATTGTGTTTGTTCCATGTCTAACTCAGTTAAAGCAACTATCTGTCAGGGTCGTTGCTGTCCAGCCCAGCCTTTGGTGTTTCTTCCCCGTTTGGCCAGCAGGTGTCACTGGCCATCCCACATTTCCTCTCCTTGTCTTTTAGCCCTAGTGTGTTTTTTCCAGCACCTCGGACTGCCGCACAGCTCTAGGGGTAGAGTGTTTTTTATTTTCTATCTTAGTATCATTGTCCATGGTTTGCCCTGTTTGTGTTCTGTTCCTGTTCTGGCTTTATTGCCTTTGCATTGTATCCCTAGTATATGGTTATGTTTCCTAGTCTTGGTAGTTCCTAGTTTCCTAAATTCAGTGCTCGTTATTGTAAGCTAACTCCACTTTTTGTCTTGCGTCTCCGTTGAGTTGTATTGGTCATGTTCCACTCCTGCTCCCTCATTGGCCTAGTTGTCTTGGTGTATTTAAGTGTCTGCTCCGTTCTGTAGTCAGTCATTGTGTAGACTGTGTGTTTTTGTGCTTTTGTTGCTCTGCCTGTTTCCTAGTTCTGTTCCCTGTATTACCCAGTTTTCCTGTGTCCTGCTCCCTTTGTCTGCTTAGATCCCTTATGGTCATTATTTCATGGTGTTATACTTTAGTCTGTTTGGTTTTCCTATTTGTTTTGATCCTTCGTGGTCCTTTTATTTTGTAGTTTTCCCCAGTGAGTTCAGTTCCTTTGTCCAACCCCTGTTCTATTGGAGCTGCTCAATGGATTGTCACTCTTTTCCTGCCTGCATTACTGTTACGTTGTAACACTATCGTCATATTACCTTATTCAAGAATCTGTTATTGGATACTGGAAAAATTGGCATCATATAAAAATTGCCTTGAAACAAAACCAAGACATAGCAATGGTTGTACAGCACTTCCAGATGTGTTACTGTATACAACACCAAACCAATTGTTGCAAGATTTTCATGTTCATGCAATCATTGTGCTCTTTTGAGCTTGTGCCATGAATGATGTGTATCACATGGCTCGAAATGACTCCTCGTGAAATGTTGTCACAAGAATTAATCTCTGAATGCAAATGACAGCACTTCATTCAGTTTCAGCACTATGCATGAGCATCACATCAATTATGTAGCACAATTTGTGCTCTTTGGATCAGACGCTCGAGTTATCCGACAGACAGCTTTTGCGACCGAAAAAGTAATCCTGACATGGCAAAAATCTCTGCATGCACTGAAGAGTGCGGCCAACCGCAGTGGGCAGGAAAGTCAATAAGGTTCAAAATTGGTAAAGCCGAACAATTGTTATTGATGAGTGTCATGTTCAAAACTACTTACCTAACAGAACACGTAAAAAAAAAAAAAAAACCAAGCCCACTGATTAGTGACCTCAGACATATGGTGAGAACATGACAGTTATTTAAATGAGGGCTTATCTCGCTTTCTGCATGCAACTCTGCGAATTGGACTGCCCCCAGCCTAGCCATTCAGCGCGAGGAACCTGTCAGAGCAAATGGTAGGAAACAGCGAAAGCATCTCAGCGAAATGATTCATTCTGGAGCTCCCAGTAAACTGCCAGTTTTAATTAAAGGAGTGTGTAAATTAAAGCGAGATACCATTGTTGTGTAACGGACTAGTTAAACCTGTAATTACAGTATATCTTTCTAGAGGAATTGAAATGACCAGAGTGCATCCACACATAAATAAATCAGTGGATGAGAAGGTACTGTGGCTTATGTTAATATCATGTTGCGACATGCAATCCGTAGCCATTTTATTAGGTACTCCTAGCTAGTACCAGGTAGGCCCCACTTTTGCCTCCAGAACTGCTTCGAGGGTACACAAGTTGTGCATTCAGAGAAGCCATTCTACATATCACTGTTGTACTGAGCTGTTGTTTTTGCACTTGTGGCCTTTCCGTTAGCTTTAACAAATCTGGCTGTTCTCCTCTGACCTCTCTCATTAACAAGGTGTTTTCACCCACAGACCTGCTGCTGACTGCATGTTTTTTGTTTATCGCATGATTCTCTGCAAACTCTGGATATTATGAGGATGTGGATCTTTCTGAGATGCTGGAACCATCTTGCACAGCACCAACAAACACCTTAAAAACTGCTTAAATCGTGGAAGTTAGCCTTTTTGTTAGTATTTGGAGGAGCGGGCTGCTTGCATTAATGAGTGGGTGTACATACTAATATTAAGCTATTTTAACGACAAGGTACCTTTTCTTACATACGAACAGACAGGAGCATGGTTAGAGATGAATGGATGGGGGGCTGAGTCTTTACTGGGGAGGGGCCGATGGCAAATGATTCATGACTTAAGGCAACAAATACACATTTTATTTGGAGGCACTACAAAACAACCCTGCAAAAAGAGGTTTCAAACATTTTATACTAGTGAACCTCATATTTTTGTTTAGGCTCCATACAGCAGGAGCGTAGACTCAAGAAACCACACCCACATTGAAACAATTGAGAACGACTGGCTGGTTAAACTGTTTTAATTTATTTAGCAAAATGCATTATGCATGTCAGTGACTGCCGTATATCAAAGTTCATTTCAAAGGGTGCATATTAAAGAGTACAATGTCTCAGATGAAAGGACAGCTGTCCTGCTATCAGTGAAAGTAAAATGAGAGGTCCAAAGAGAGTGGGGGGGGGGAGCTTGGAATGCATTAATCTGACCCCAGAACATAACAAACAAGCCATGAGTAAGAATTATTCCAGTGAGGAGGAACCATTCCAGACAGGCAAGGATTGACCATGGTCCATAAACCATGGTACAATACTGGCAAGCATATGTCGATCAGTAGGTTTTACACATTTGATGGGATGTGTTTTGTTTACACCCACCGAACCAACTGCAACAGAGTATCAGTGGAAAAATAAAAATGCGCAGGGAACAGATTACAGCTGAGTGTGATTCAGCAACACCAGGTAATGTTTACCTTCCAGACGCAGCGAAGATCCTCATTATCGTTAATACTTAAGCTCAGCATTCATGCCATGGAACATTCTAAGCAAGACATTTAATGGCCCCTGTTTCTGTTGCAACTGGCACCAGCAAGTAAACAAACCTCCTTTTCCAAACCATTCCAACATTGTGGTTTCCTTTTTGCATTGTTTAATAATGAAGTGCTTGATGGTATATGTGATCCATATACCATCTTCTGGTATAGTGCTTCATGGTATATGTCACTCATATACCATCTACAGTGAGTACTGGATTACTGTCACCATGTATAGCAGAATCATTTGTGAGTATTAGTATTCAGACACCATACATGAATAAATCAAACGATTTCAGGCATCTCTATGTGAACATATGCAATGTTTTTTTTTCCACCATAACAGAATTTCCAGTAATGTGGATGAACAGAGAGGCTAATATTTTTTTTGCCCAGTGGGACATAGATTAACCTCATTAGTAATGCATTGAGGAATTTGTTAGGTAAAAAATCGCCATCTGTTTGTCATTCAACAAGCTTGCACTTCATTAAACAAAACACTTTTGGGAGAATATGCCACTCTGGCCATGAACAAATATTTGAGGTAGTCTACACTGGCTGCGATGTCAGACAATGGACTTTTCACATCGGGATCCACAAGTAAGACAGAGAAATAAAGAAAAGAAACCCATTTTGAATGATTCTGTGGAAACAACATGACTGATTTGGATCAGAACATGTGTGTGTGTGTGTGTGTGTGTGTATGTACACAAGAAACAAAGAAAGATGAGTAACCAAGCGAAGACCTCTTGAGGTTGAAATGCCCTAAACTAAAATGATTTTCAGTAGCTAAAAGCCATTTATCCAGCACCCATATTTATTTGAAGCGTTCATTTCCATATGTGTGTTTACACACACACACACACACACAAGTTTGTAATGATATCTTTGTGGGGACTCTCCATTCATTTCCAGGGGGAAAACTCAAATCACAACATGGCAACTGTAACCCCTACCCAGCCCAGACCTTAACCATAAGTAACCAAAAAAAAATACGAGACTTTTGGCATTTTTAATTTTTTGATTGCATTCACAGGTCTTTGTGAGTACCTGAAAAATGGTCCCCACTACATCAAAATAACAGGAGATTATCACATTTTGGGGGACATTTGGTCCCCACTATGTAATATAAACCTAATCTACAAACACACAGACACACACACAGACACACACACACATAATACAGATGTTTCAAGATTTGGGTAAGTGGTCTAATGGCTTGATTGTCACTAAGGCTAAGCACAATTTTCAGTTTCATGGTCAGCAGTTCAATTTCTTCCATGATAACAATCCACAGTCCATCACACATTGTTCACCCTCTGTTTGCTGACCGGGAACTTTGGAATGAAGAAGAGAATTTTGCTTTAATATTGGGGCACATTTTTGTTACCACTATGTTTATGTGCTATATTTTTGCTTACAATGGTTGAAAAGTTATTTGTATTTATTTCTAAAGCATTATGCAATTGGTAATTATAATTATACAGTGAAAGTCACCCTGAACAAAGCCGCAATTCTACCTGCAATTAATTTGAAAGTTTTGACTATGGTGACCTAATTCCTCCTGTGTGGGTTTTTTTTCTAAAACCTCTCAGCCCTTTCCATGGAGCCATTTTAATAACTGATTGATGATTACCCTGTCTGCAGGCTCCTATGGTTCCCCTCTCGGTCTGACACTTGGGATTTGCTCCCGGCCTCTTAATTGGCTACCCAGACCACCATTGGTCTCCTCGGTACAGTTATGGACCAGCCAAAGCACATGGAGTTCCACTTGAGCTCACACACTATCTTGAAGGGATTTGAGCATTAGCATTTTAGATCTACCGGATAAATGAGATGAAAAGCGACGTGCTCTTGGGTGAACTTTTCACCTCTGACCTTCCTGTTGACCTGTACTGTATGACATTCTAGAATAAGGGTTTGGGTTAAAAGAATCGCTCAAATAACATTAAGGCTCAAAATTTGTAATTACCATTGATATTTTTGATTTATCACATAGGCAAGACCTTGCCTTTGTATTTTACTTATCATACAATTGTACTTTTCAACACTTCTTAGTTGTATTTGAAATAGCGCAGGATCCCACAGTGGTTTCTGGTGGCTTCTTGCCTTACTACTTGCAAAAGTTGGTTCAGCTTGTGCCCTCAGCTCTTCTGCTACAATCCAAAGATACACCTGTAAGGTAAATAAACGCCATGTTGTGTGGTTTTGCAAGTGATTATATTTGTCAGTGACTGGATAGTGATAATGACAGACTCCTCTCTCTTCACAAGGATGTACCTGTTATTGTGCTTCAAGCTGAAAAAATAGTTCAGCAGACAAGGTACACATTCAGCATGCATGTGCAAGATCTTTCTCCAGGTTTAGAGGTATATTATGAAAGAGCATACTTTTCCCTGTGAGTGTTTTACTTGTAACAAAACTCAGAAATTTGTAATTATATTAGATTCAGAATACTGAGAAGCATTCTGATTTTCAGAAAACTGACAGATAAATAATATTGTCAAAGTGGAACACATTTTTAAGTATAAAATACTTTCACTCAAAACCACTGTGTTATCTAAAGAAAAGAAAATAAATTCAGCTATAAGTTTTATTATATTGAACCCCTTGCTGGAAAAATGGATAGAAGGTGTACAGATGGACCGATGGATGGATGGATGGATGGATGGATGGATGGATCGATGGACGAATGATGAATATTTACTTACTGTAGTGAAAGTCAGGGTGAAGCTGTAATTTTTTATGATAGTTAAATGTTCTCAGTGATTTTCATGCCTGCTTCATCATTTACGGCAAAAACAATTACTTTAGAGATTTCTGTCCTAACACACTGTGAATATGATTATAATGAACAATGCAATCATTGTAAAATTGATTTTGCATAAAATTAATGTCTGACTTCAAAATACATGACTCATTTATTCTTCAAAAACCACTAGAGATACAATACTGTTTATAAACCATGGATATCAGTAAGTACAGAGAACATGAATGAATTCGGCTATGGCAGCTGTTTCCCTTTAAAGGCTCCTATATGAAGAGCAGTCATCAGGGGCTTTTACCAGTATGATTAAACAAAATATCAAGCTGTAAATATGTGTAAATGTTGACGTGTCAAAATTGCAATTTAAATGACATCTAGCCAACTTCTAATAGCTAATCGTGGTCAGCGACAAAGGGGAACCTTCAGACTATCACAGGTAACACAGCACATGGCACACTCTCAGAAAAAGGGCAAAAAAATGTACCTTTGCTTGTCACTGGGGCTGTACCATCAAGGGTCTGCCAATTGTACCCTTAGCTGTAGGTGAATGTACCTTTTAGGTACAGAAATGGACTCTGAGGAACATTTCTATACCATTGATGGTACATTAACGCCATTTGTACCTTTGGGATGCTCCTCAGACTCCATTTCTGTACCTTAAAAGGTACAATTACAAGGGTTCAGCCCCAGTGACAAGGAAAGGTACAAATTTTTATCCTTTTTTCTGAGAGTGCAGGGGTTCACACTGGAAAGCATGTCAGTCCAATACAGGCCACATACACACATATAATGGGCAGTTTAGCAATGCTAGTTAGTTGAAATACTGGTCTTCTGATTGGAGGAAGAAACCCACACATCATAGCGAGAACAAGCGAACTCCACACACACAGAATGGAATTCAGACCCCCAAGCGAGAGGGGTGTGAGGCAACAGCGCTAAGTTTGAATTAGCGTGTGGTCTATTTTCACCCTCCCCCACTGGAATCACTGCATGCAATTCCGTTACTCTACGAGTGGCTGTGGTTATCAGATGCTCATCAGTAGCTGAATAGTTTAAGTTTACCTTCAAGTCTTTGCAAGAGTTCATCCAGGTATTTCTGTCCTGCAGCTTGAGATTTTATGCATTTTTAATAGCTAGATGCTGTTGGAACGGCAACAATGTATCCCCTGGGCAGCCCTGTCACTAAGTAAAGTATAATTTACCATTCAGAAATAGCGATAGGCTAAAATGTGTTGAATGGCTCTTTAAGTACACATTCACCTGGAGAAGTTTGCACTTGTTCCACCATATGACTAAAGAATTAGTGTCATCCTAAACTTTCCCATCATCTAAGAAACCTGAAACTCATCACATGCACATACAAAATGTTATTTCCTTCTTCTAGTTTCCAGACTTTGAATTCAAATAGTGTCTTCTGTTAAAATTCAAAATCCAGTTAAATCCTAATTAACTTGGCAGAGATGAGAGGAATTTGTCATTAAGTTCACTTTTAGCATCTTTATGAGTTAATAGTTAGAGATTTATTTAAAATACTAAAATATATATTTAGCTTGGAAAAAAAAGCTTGGAAAAAGTGAAAAATGAACAGTGTGGACAATTTTACCTTTACAGATATAATTATGTAAATTTGTAGGTTGATTGGTTCATGCCACACTCATACATTATATAAAACAACTTCATTAATTAAATTAAACATTATTTTATATTATCTAGTGCATGTGTGAGTAAATGGTGTGTGAGTGTACCCTGTGATTGGTTGGCGTCCCATCCTGGGTTGTTCCGTGTCTTGTGCCCATAACCTCCTGGACAGGCTCCGCCCTCCCCCTCCCCCTCC
>JAODLD010000038.1:7260792-7275968 GCA_026781065.1 Mormyrops boulengeri
AGCGGTCACATAAAATGGATGAATGGATGAATTCCCACCATGCCACTGGCAAACAGAATATGAGTGATATTATACAAGGCCTTCAGCACAATTGACTGTACAGGGACTATTAATGGTGCTTGGAATGCTAGAACAAATAAAATCAATGCATGCATTGTTAGGGCAGGATGTGCCGTCGCAGAAGTAAAAACTGCAATGTTCTAATCCACAGGGGAAAAAAGCTAATCTCACAATTGATTTTTAGACATTGGTGTGATTTTTTTTTGAGAAATAAGTAATTCTATTTTTTGTTAATGTTCTATAAATTACATTCAAATGCTATTACATTTTAACGGCTATAAAAATCGTACGGTATTGAGTGTAGAGTGGTGGGTGGTTTAAATGTCTAGTCCATCTGTTCATAATTGTGGTGGAGATAGATGCTAGTAAAGTAAATGTAATGTGATGCATGGGAGTGTTTTAAATATTCTTTTCAAAATCCAGGACGGCACATTGGCCTCATAACTGCAGATCGGACTTGCTTTTGTAGAGTTTGCTTGTGTTCCTTATTTCCTTATGTAGTATTGGTTTCTTTCTGGCTGATCTGTGTATATAAACTGTCCATAGTATGTGCAACTGTGTGCCCTGTGACAGACTGGCTGTACCCCTGCCTGGTACCCTCTGCCAGTGTTTCCCAATCCAGTCCTAGGGGACCCACAGCTGGTCCACATTTTTGCTCCCTCCTAGCTCCCTAAGTTGGGAGAACCAGAGAACCAGACAGGGAAACACTGCCCTGTGACACTATCCAAGAGAGTTAGAAGATGAATTTTCATGACACAATAAAAGGAGTGAACGAGAAGTGTTCTTCATTAGAAGAGAGAAAACCTTCTTCACTGGGCCATATAAACAACTTTAATACCTATTCGCAGACTCTTCTTCAAACTCAACAAGCATCATCTTAATGACAGTTGGCTGCTATATTCAGCCTGGGCCTCAGCTAAATAGACATCATCATCCTAGACCCATTAATACCTCAGCTCATTATGAATAAAGGGCCTTGACAAGCTATACTAGAGTAGTAAAAGTGATAAACTTTTAAAAACAGTGGAATTGTGTTTATTTTCCACGTTGAGTTGCAGACAGTAAAATATGCTTATAAGCCTTCAGGCAAAAGAATGGGACACCTCAGCTGATTTCACTGGCCGCTTATAGGCGAGCAGTCGGAAACTAAACACAGGAGGCGGTTGATTCCAGCCGCCAGAAAAATGTCTGAGGCGGTTTGTGAAATTAACTGAAACTTTGCTGGCAGTAGGATGCAGGGAGCAGATGGCAGGACTCAGTGTGCGTGACATCTCTCAGATGAACTTTGGGGTACCTGTATTATAAATGTGTGACTGGGAGGGGGCTTCCATCCAGACTGCGGAACAACAAAGTACAGTCAGCCGGTGCAATGAACCGTAAAGTCAGGCACGATGTCGTTCGCATTGCACCAATCAGCAAGCAGCCCCTATGACATCCAATGAAATCCCCAAAACAATAGAAAGGAATCAAGCCTAAGCCTGGAATGCACTCTTGCCCCACTACATGAAAGCAGCACCGAAGTAATCCATAATTAAAGGGATACCAGAAGATGGAAACACTTTTGCTCATGTTGGTTTGTGAGGGTCTTTCAAATAATATCATTTCGTTTTGTCCATCTCTGTGTTGTCAGTTAAGGGGTCGCTACGGGATATGAAACCTGCAAGCAAGCCACTTGTATGTCTGAAAAATGAAGAATATCCACTGAGGAAAAGGCGGAAATTTCAAGGCAGTATAAATGAGTGATGTGTTCCAGTAATTTTCATCAAGGGAGAAATTACAGACAAAATAAATAAATAAATAAAAAGACAATACTCAGAACGGTAAGACGAAATATTGAAAGAACCCTTCTTTGGAGACAAACAGGCTCACACGAAACAGAAGGTAAATTTCATTTCTTTACCAGCAGTGAGAATGTTCAGATGTCCTGGGACCTTCTGATATTTTTCAAAGTGTTAAAAAGTCATGGACCCAGTAGAATTTAAGAAACTGCAGAACTTCATATATTATAAATTGGAAAAGTGATCGAGGATGATTTATTAAAGTCAGTCACATGGAAAAATAGGTACCTTTGAAGTACAGTAAATATACCTTCTTCAAGTTTATGCCAAAAATTTTACAACAGAACCATACCTGGACAGGAAGTGAACTTCCAGACCAAGTACAAGTACTGACTCTCAGTACTCAATGATACCAATACTTGTTAAGGCTGGGCAACGTGTAAAAAAATAGTGATTTTTAAAATAATATCAGGATAAGCAATAATATTGAAACACACACACAAGCACCCATGCATGTGGCACCAGGCAGGATAATCGAAATATCGATATTTTGTAGAGCAGTTTGCAGTCTGCTATGCTTTTGTTTTCGTCGTTAACTTCCAAACCACAGACATTTTGTGGTCCCGTTTATTTTGCTCAATAACAATATCACTGATGCTTCATCCGGTGGTATCAGTTATAAGCGTTGGCACATTGTCATGAAGATGAGTATGGATACATCAGCAATGGTATCAGACCCGATACTGATACTAGTATTGGTATTGATGCGCCCCCATCTACTAGCATCACTGAGCAGATTGAGCAGCATCTGTCACATATATTTGCATCACAATACAATGCCAGGCGCAATTCATCCGTTTTACCACCCCGTGCATCAGCTTGCCAACATCAACCTGTGCTGGAGTCTTTGTCCTGAGCTGCCTTGGCATGTCTCGTCTTTTCTGACATTCAGTTTCCACGGCACAGTTGGTCCGGAACCTGGAGAATATTCTCTGATGTTTCAACACAGACACACAACACCTTGCATTCCAAAGAGAGTGTGCGCACACACATATACACACCCACATATACTGTATATGTATGTTTATATATATGGTCGGGTCCTGGGTGTGGCTCAGTTGCCAGGATTCACCCTTTTCCCAGGGTTTACCTGGGCTGCTTTCAGCTACCCCCCGGTTTCCTCCCACATTCGAGCAGCATGCGGTAGAGGTAAACTCCAAATCCCACTTAGTATGTGTATGAGTACCCTGCGATGGACTGACATCCTACCCAGAATCCTCAGCTCCTCTCTGTATTCTGTTATGCACTGAAAACTAGGCAGGGAAAAGTAGACATTTCCTCTAAAATGAATCACATTTGATTCAGTAGGATAAATACTGTAAGAGATTTACTGGTATCACTTTACCCGACGGGGCACAAATAATGTAGTAGTACACTCTTACTTAATGCATTAATTAACCAAAAATACCAGAAACTTGTTTACATACTGATCAAGTGAAGTGTTACCAATTTATTTAATACTTCTTAATTTACTCAAGAAACTCAGACTAAGATTCCGCAGTCATTTATTTGTTCGGTTCCATTCTCCAAATATCGTTCCATATCTCAGTCTTTACAATCTGTGTGTGGCTTGTTGAATGAATCATCATTATCAAATCACATCAAAAGTACACGCATGCCAGTGAAAAAGAAGTATTTTGTGTGTAAAATCCCTATTTTCAAGTCAAGCAGTCAAGTCAAGTCAAGTAGGTTTATTCGTCATTTCAGCCATATGCACGGTATACAGTCAAACCAAACATTGTTCCTCCAGGACCAAGGTACACAAAAAAACTAAAGGACAGAAACAGCAGAGGACTACACAAGTGCAATTTACAGGACGAGACAACATACAGTGTTGACATTTCATCATTTGCTAAAATACAACATAAGTGGAATAAACTGTTAATGGTTACTCACCTACGCACTATTAAGCAGACTATGTAATCATAAGCATAACCATTACACACATTTCCGTGTCTGAACACAAAAACTGACCGAAACACGACGGAGTCACGCAGAAGGTCCCCAGTGAACAGAGAATCACAGCCTGCGCAGACCCCCCCTCACTGGGTTTTCACCTTGCACACAGCCAGGACACATCCTGCGCAGACCCCCCCCTCACTGGGTTTTCACCTTGCACACAGCCTGCACAAGTGCCTATTACTTCAATTCTGCTTGCACTGCGACAGGCACCGTTGCCGGAAAAGTTGCACTTCACTTCCTTTTATGCGTTTGGCACTCAGGCTCCTGGGCTATTTTGTACTGATGGCCAGCAGGCTGTTTTAGTAGCATTTTTATTTATTTAGTGTTACCCAGATGGTCCTCTACTAGTACAAAAAAAGCCATCTCATGTATAATCAAGCCAGAGCTAAACAAGATTTAATACTATGCCGATGAGGGCTAATCTACAGTGACACAGAGTAATTGTTTTGCTCAGATTAATTGCTTCGAGACCTAACCTGGTTAGTTTTTGACGCTGAAGGGAGAGTAAAAATCTGTCTCCATTCTCGACCCTCAACCTAGTGAGGTTAGAAGATGGCCTGAAAACAGGATACACGTCTGAACATATGTCATGCATCACTAACAAATTGTTGACAAGCGATGCTGCTTGTAATTTTTGAGAGAGACAAAGAGAAGGACAGCAGTGTGGAGTGGCATCTGTTTTATTGCGGTTAGACTAAAAAGTCAGATGACAGGAAGTCACAGCAAGAGTGTGTGGATAGAAAACATGCCATGACAGCAAAAGCCAATAAATAAAGCCAATATCCACACAAGAAAAATCCCCCTTTTCCCACAACTTCATTACTCTTAAACAAAATGTTTGCGATCAATCTTTATGAATTTAATTGTTGATTACATGAAAAATGGAGACAATGGAAAATCAGTCACTTTAGCTCTCCCTAACTTGTGTGTGCATGACTGTGTGCCCTGTTCATGAGTGTGGCTCTGTTTCCAACATGAGGTCCACCTCACCCCATGGCCCGGAATGCTCCATTTAGGTGTAAGGGGAGCACGGGCTGGACTGACGGAAGGAGAGCTTTGATTTCTTCATCTGGCGCATCCTGCAGCAACGTGCCACTATTGAAATGCATTTACCCTTTTGTGAGCCTACCTGCTATACACTATGTCATGGCAGACTTACCCACACATTCAAATCTCATGTATCACCAGAGGTGGCAATTCCAGGTCCAGAAAGTAAAAATCCAGACCAGGATTTTGCTTCAACCAATCAGCTGAGCGTAAAGAGTCACAGTCAAATAGTACGCAAGTGGTTGGTTGAAACAAAATCCTGGTCTGGATTTTTACTTTCTGGACTTGAAATTGCCACTTCTGTGTATCATCCTAGTCATATTCACCTGTGCATGGATAATAATAGATAATTACCTATTTATTTGGTCAGCAAGTGTCAACCATATTTACTAAACTGTATACCACTTACCTAGTAACAGATATATCCATGTTAGCTCTGAAGGTAAACACAGTCATTGTCTAGACCTGTGTCCCCCACAGACAGTCCATGTTTTTAGTCCTTTTGGTCTAGGCCACATCGATTCTCGAGCATAAGTTTGGCCTCAGAAAGGGGATCTCTCAGGCGAAGCAGAGTATTGAAATGACACAGCAAGTCTGCTGTAGGTCTTTCTCCAGACCCACAGGCCGTGATCTCTCTCACCAAACATAAATAAAGCCTTAAGTCGATGGTACTTCGGTGCTCTTTGTGTGGTCAGATGAGTAGGGGGCACAGGGCTGTGTGCCGTGTCTCCAGGAAGGACACGTCCGTGTGTCACAGCAGGTGACCTTTGTGACGCCCTGAGTTTACACAACCAGACGTGTGTGGCAGTGCGGCCCCCCTTCCCGTAAGCACTCTCCTGTGTGGCGTATTCACCCAGCTGCACTCAGCCATATGACACATTCTGCATTGGTATGCAGACGTGCACACACACCCCTGCGGGCAGTATTTACCCAGACGGAGCGCCCCCTGCTGTAAGCCACTGTCGGCCGCGCTCGCCCGCACGATGCATGAGGCCTGGCCGGCGGGGCCACCCCCTTTCCTCATTCTTATCACAGCCAAACTCCTGGGTCCTCTCAGCGACAGAAACAACGCGGCGATGAAAATGCATTTGAATAGGGGGGGCCAGATGCAACGGAATAGAATCATGAGTAATCTGCTCCCAGATGGCCGCTGGGGGGAAGACCAAGCTCCCACATAATTAATGCCATTCCCTTTCAAGTCACTGCCAAGTGCCCGTATTTTTTTTGTTTTTTTTTAGAAATACATCACAACATGTATATTTTATGTTTCCGGGACACGAACGGTTAAAACGTGACACGGCCAGCAGGTATTTTTCAGCTTCAGATAAAGATCGCCGCGCGGGCGATGCATCCATCCCATGTGACACGATGCTGACACAGACGAAAAGCACCTCAAACGCAACGTCCACATCATTCCGTTTCGACGGCGGCAAATCCACAGAAATGCACACACAACCAAGTGAGGGAGAGAATGTGCTCGCTGGGATTTGATATGATCGGAATGCAAAGTGAGCGTTCTCCCCATTCCCCCAAAAAGGATATAGACAGTCGATGACGATATTTGACTTTCAGGGGAACACAATTTTAGATTATCGCTTTGCTGTTTGCCACCCTAATGGTTTACATACGGCAGGGGTGTCAGACTCCAGTCCTGGGGGGCCAGAGCCCTGCACATTTTGGGGTTTCCCTACATTTAACACGCCTGATTCAACTCCTTGTGCTAATTATCACAGAGCTCCTAAGCTGAATCAGTTGTGGTGGAAAAGGGAAAGAACTAAGATACACAGGGCTCCTGATTATGTTCCGTTTGGTATTCCATTGTTGTCTATTTATTATGCACAATATTTACTAAGGCGATTCAGATGAAGAATGTAACAGTTTTATCTAATCGCACAATTCAAATATAAACTATTCATGGCTTTTTCGCCCATAGGTACACGTTTGTTCCATCCATCCATCCATCCATCCTTCCTAACTTAATACAAGTCATGGTGAGCACAAAGGCAGATTCAACTTTCTCCTGAAATTTAAGGGGCTCTTCATTAACTGTTTATGGTTAAAGTCCTCAATGGGCAATTTCCATCTTACATAAACATAATATAACGCAAAGTATCATCAGAATGATATAATAGTTGTTACATGCACAATTGAAGGCTTACAGTTATCCATCAACATAGCACTTATGAGTAGAGAAATTCTGTGAAAGTTAAAAATTCACATACATGTTTCATTACAATGCTCTATACTCTAGGTACAGTACCAGGCAAAAGTTTGGACAGGCCAAACCACCTACAAAGCAGAGTGCTAGAGTGTCACATCACATGACCTGGCCACCCGAGCTAAACACAGTTGAAATGGTTTTGGAGGAATCTGACCAGAGAGTGAAGGAAAAGTGACCATTGAGTGCTCAGCATACATGTGGGACCTCCTTCAGGACAGCTGGAAAAGCATCCCAGGAGGCCACTTCATGGAGCAGGCGTAGAGGAGACAGTAAGGTCAGCCAGTCCCCGGAGATATTGCGCTTAGCGGCCCTGCTCAAGGGCCCAATGGTGGGATCACTCTGCTGACTGTGGGATTTGAACCAGCAACCTTCTGAGTCCCGACCCACAGAGCTGCCCCCCATCACCTCCAAACAATGTTTTTGTTTAATACATTTTTGGTCACTGAATGATCCATATATGTCATTTTATAGTTTTAATGTCTTTATAATTATTCTAAAATGTAGAGAATAGTATAAACACACCATTCTATGAGTAGGAGTGTCCAAACTTTCCACTGGTACTGTATATCCAAATTATAATTTTTTTAATTATTCCAGTAATACAACAATACACACAGTAGATACTTTTTAGATACCTCTAAAAAGTGAGGTGTTCTGTCCCTCTTAAACAGCAGACATAAAAGTCACAGAGAAAAGAGGTGTTACTGTTTTGCCATTTTTCCCTGAGGCAGCCATAATTAGAGAGGAGAACCAGCAAAGCGCATAAGAATTATCAGCTCTTCGTCAGTGTCCTTTATTTTTCACATTTATTACTGCGCTGCATTTGCTACGCCAAGCATTTTAGGACCACGCTGTAGCAGGTGCTACACTTCCCATTCTGCCAGTGCATTTTGTTGATGCGACATATTAGCTGAGTGCAAAAGTGAAAGAATCAACATCAAAACGTCCTGTTTCCGTTCTTAGCTAGGAGCCTTGATGTAAAAGCATTAGCACTTATCTCATGCTATTGTATGGTTTGATTCAGGCAGTTGTGGTTATGTGGTTAGGACATTTTACTGTTAATTTCACAGAAGGACAATATATTTTTGTTGGGTTTATACCTAAAAACTCTCAGATTTTCTGTGATACAGAAGTCTTATCCCAAATGCTTTCTTCTTCCAAATATATAGAAATGCACATTATTTTCTAATCCATAATCCATTTTCTTCTTCCATACCCAGTTAAGTCGGGGAAAAGGGCACAAAGCGAGGGGGCCCCAGTGAATGGGATGCTAGTACCATTTAAAACTATGCGAGACCTAGTGATTAAATGCAAGATGGAGAAAATTACCAGAACAAAGTCAGAAATATTCTAAATTCTTTGGGGGCCCCAGAGGGGCGAGACCCATGCCTGTAAGAAGCTTAAAGCAGCGCTCCAACCAGCTGCCCTGTTCGTACAACATCATTAAGAATAAATGAGAACAGATCCTTGCCTCTTTATCTCCTGGCGATACGCACTGCCCCCATTTGCCGGGTGACCGTTTTACCGCGACTTGCTCCCCCCTCCCCCCGATTTCACACGCCACTTGCACCGGCACCCCTGGGTCAGCGGATCGGCCGCTGCGGCGGGCTCCTTTAATCACTGTCACACGCTTTCGTCCCCCAATCCCTCACCCAGTCTGTTCATCTTTCCGGGTCCCTCGTAACATTTAATACATTCAATTTGTCATTTTAATACAACCTTTCCCAGATCATTTTACAGCACCGTGTAAAAGACATTCGCAAACTTGCAAATGGAAAGCAACCAGCTGTTATACTCTATGTTTTCTTGGAGGCCGTCCACAAGTGCCTGAAGGCATATAGGTTGGGGAGAGCCTCTGTGCATACATTACATTAATATTATATCATATTATTACTGTATATGCACACACTACCTGCTTTGGTATAGGGTATATACAGTACAGCCGCGGCTAGACATGAGATTGGTTGGGGAGGGGAGCTCAGGTGCAAGACGCTTTATTAACAAAGAATTATAAGACAGTGCTGTAGATTAAGGTAGGGTACTTGGTTCCAGGATGTAGCCCTGACATCCTACTACAGTGTCTCCCGGGCAATTCCAGCTAGGGCCCCCCTCCTCCCCAGGCTGCCCTTTGAGCACCTCAGATGGGGTTTATCAGTCACCAGCTATGGCTGACTGGGTATGTGATACAGAGACACCCAGCACCGCAATGACACCCCTGCAGCCTATATGAATTTATACGCTATATATTGCTGTACGCTGCCTGAGAATCGGTTCAAGGCTCCACTGAAAATGTGTGGAAAAAAAGGATGCATAAGGCTTTTCTCATTCCACGGTGAGCCCCTAAAACAGCTCTCAGTTCTACGCTTATGCTTGTATATTCCTTCCAGAAATGTAGCATTACACAAGCAGGGGTATTAATAGTCTTTTAAAGAACCCCAGGTACCTGAAACAGAATGGGGGGTCCCATGTCCTGCAGCAGCTCAGAATAAGATCTCAGAAATGCGTCTCGGGTACAACGTCAGCATAACAGCCATTGTGGAATCGAATGACTTCTTCATTGCAGAATCACAGAAGTTCCTCCAGCTATTTAATCCTGTAAGCAAAGTGCCGAATGGCCTCACTGTTACTGGCCATTTTATTTAAATGAAATTTCTTCAGATTGGTTATTTTTATATAAACCACATACAGGATGGTATAAGAAGGCAGGCATGAGAACATTCTAGTTTTAATAGGTTTTATGTGGTAATCTTGGGTTAATTCAAGTTCTCCAGAGGCCCAATGTTAAATGTGAGCCTCGGTTTGGCTGCTCAGCATTTTACTCTCCGATAGCCATATATTTACATTTTTTATTTCACTTTCAAGCTCTTACGGGAAACCTTTTCCCTAACTCTTCTGTAGCAGGCTGCCCGTTTTAAGAAGCACTGTAACTTTTTCGACTAATGCTCCATGTTAAACATTTGTGAGTAAAAATGTTCGTTTCAAATGATTAAGTGAGGTTTAAGGAGACTCCCTGTCTGTACTGACTTGTCAGCTGTTCCTTATTTTATGTGTCCATTTTTATGCATGTTTTTGCATAAATACGATCTTCTTCAGATACCCCAAACGTAAACTTGTTCATGTCAGACTGAATGCGATGATTCGTTCAGTCCTCGCTGGAAAAGCATAGAACGTTGGTTCTAGATGTTCTTTTCTGCGATTCTGTTGTACAGTCCCCCCTCCCACTTGAACCCTGGGAAGGGTGCACACCCCAAATAAACATCAATTCCCTGTCCTCCCACCAGGCTCTCCCACAGGCTACATTTTCACAATGACATGCCTCCAAACAAAATCAGATTTTGACGTAATGTGAAAATTTTCGCAATGTGCTGTTTTTTAATGATTCTTTCGAAGGGCATTTAAATGTCAGCCGGTTATCATACCCAGAGTGTGTGTGCCAGTCAAATAAACGTGAGCCAAACGTTAACCCGTCACAGCGGGTCTGCACCGTTCGTTAAGATGCATTCCAGGCAGCTAGTCCACTACGGTAGTTTCCACTGGAATTAGGCTGTTTTCCCACAGGTGTGACTGATCGCCGAGAGGAGAAACAAGACCAAACAACATCTAGGGCTTGTCAATCCAATGCAGCATGCTGCTAATTTCCAGGCCTAACGAGGATGAGAGTGTATGCGTTCGGCGCTCCCTGGGAGATCTGCAGGTGAACCGGAACGCGGCAAGCTGCATGGGATACAGACTCCTTCCCAACGGCTCCATCTTTGCTCGCCCCCCAGGGGCACTGAGCCATGCTACACCCTTCCCCACAATAAACTTCGTTCTCTCATTGCTGATGCCCTTGGGCCACTGAGTTTGCTTCGTAAGCACTTCGAGGGAGAAGCTCTGTCTGACAGAAACAGAAGTTCATCTGGCCCATACGTGTCGGCGTTCGGCCTTTAAAGAAACACCCACAGAGTGCCCACCATAGGAGCGTTTGTGTTTTCCTAATTTCTCTTCTATATGCTGCAAATGATATTGGTGAGACTTTTAAAGAGAGAAGCATCTGCATTTACTTTTATTTAGCAGAAGCGAGGCAAAGAGTACATTAGGCAGAACGACCACAAAGTCTACAAAGACTTCTCTGCACAGGTTGTCAATGCGGATAAACGATGACGGACACACAAGCAAGCGCGTTGCTCTCCTGATCCCGCTCCTCCATTAGAAACCGCTAATGAAGCACACACAGACTAAAAATACACGCACCCAAGGGAGCTGGAGACTCTCTCTCGTACGGGTAACTAAAGGCTGTGCTGAGCTGCGTCATTTTATGGACAGAGTGCGTCACCATCGCAGAGCGGGGCAGCGGTCCAGGAAACGGTGGTCCGTTGTGCAACAGAAACCAGCTATGCAAGCAAGGTGGTTCTACGTCAAGAACATGCACTCGACAAGGAGGCCAAAGGGAAGGTCAGTAGCTACACAGCGGGCACGGTTGTTTGTATTCCGTTGTGCAGGCCTGCGCTCATAAAGCAGCCGCAATTTGCACATTTTCGGTGCAAAGTAACTGCTATTCAATTCACCTTGTTCAAATTATGCATGTACTGTATGTCATGAACTTTAGTTTACTCCAAAATATATAATGACTTTAAATCACCGTGTCACTAATAAATAAATTTGAAATGAATTATGCATTATTAGTCTCAAATAGTACCCTTCGGTTGAGTTTACTATAAGCTATGTGGCATGATAACTGACAGAACTAACAAGACGTGGACTTGAACGGCTTAAATGGATCAAACTTCACAGTTAAACGTATCCTGCCTTTGTATATAAATTGAGCGTTAAGAACCAATCAGGCATCTTATGAAAGATTATTACAGGATATATACAGTAAATATCCAGGTATTTATACAGACACACACACACACACACAATAATCATTCAATATGCCCAAAAATATTTTGCAGGAGATTTATTAAATATTTGTAACTGCTTTTGACATTGACATTAAATTTAACTGACTAGCTAGCACATTTTTGCTAGTATCGAGGCTGTCAGGCACTGCACATTAAAGCAGTAAGGAGTCTTTGGCATGATCATTGTCCAAGGCCTGACTTTACCCTGAAGGCAAACTCAGATGCCTCTAGCTACCCTTAGATAACGTCCTTGAGACTAGCTCTATTCCACGTAAAAGTGTGCTGCTTACTGAAAAATTGAATATAAAGATGATGGAGATTTTAACCCCAAATAAATTTTATATTTCAAACCTAAACCTCTGAGACCAGGGTTCAAGTTTCTGCCAAGGTTCCGTGCGTGTGGAGTTTGCATGCTCTCCCTGTGTCGTTGTGGGGTTTCCTTTAGGAACTCCGGTTTCCCCCCACAGTTCAAAAACATGCCGAGGTTAATTGTAGTTAGCAAATTGCCCGTAGGTGTGCATCCTGGGTGTTGTTCCCTGCCTTGCATAGCCTCCAGAATAGGCTCTAGATCCCCCCCAGTGCTGAACAGGATGAGCGGTTTCTGAGAATGGATAGATGGATGGATGGATGAATGGAACCTAAAAATAAAAAACCACAAAAAAGCCATTGAATCTACTGCAGCATGCACCATTCACATGTATGAGGCCACAGCAATCTCCTCCTGAAGAGATCTCAGTTGCACAAGCAAAGACTTTCATGTAACATTTTTACATTAAAGAAATTCGGTGCCACGTGCATGAACTGGATTAAATTAACCGCACATAACAAGCTAACAATTAGCCTTGCTTTAAATGCTGCCAAGTGCATTATTTGCACAAAGTATCGACTAAGTAGGGTTTATGAAGGTTAATTTATAATACATTTTATGTTCCACAGCTGTCGTTCAGCCTAGAAAGTGTTACATATAAAAGGCGAGCTTACAGATGTTTGAGAGTCAGCCTAAAATATCGAATAATTAACTGCGGTACAATTTCACAGTCATCTGTGAGGTATGAAGTCCTGCAAGTTTTAGGATTAGCATTCAATTAATGAGTGATCTATACTAGACACAGCAAGTGAGGTTCCTTATGGGTCAAATAATGAATTCAACTGCACCACTGAGCACCAAAATAAAACAAATATCAACATACCTTGTGGCGCTCGGAGACCGGAACTGCTAAGGACTCATATAAGGAGATGGCTTGCTGTAAGGAGTTTACAAATGACAGGTGTGGGTGATGTGATGTACAGAATGCTGTAGCCCACACTCTGCATAGTTCGTTGCGGTAATGAGAAATGTTTCACTCATCAATAGTCAGTAGCCAAGAAAAAAAGCTGGTTCACCTTGGATCGGGAACTGTAATAAACGTTTAACATTCACAGCTGGCTTGACAGTCACTAAGGTGTTTAGCGTTAATAATAAGATTAGCTAGTGTGCATGTGGAGAGTGTAAAAAAGAGCTTATCGTGGATGTGACAGCGTGGGAGCCATTGTCAAAATGTGTCTCCGTTTTGTTTGTTTTCCGGGGTGTTGGGGTTGTGTTATGCATTTACGAATTGATTAGTTATTGTTGCCGAGCGGCTTTTAGCGCTGTTTTGCACATACATTTTTGTGGTTGTCAAAATCTGCGTTGAATGAAATATTAAAACAAACCGCACTTTGAAGCGAGTGACAGCAATACAGGTCATCTTTTAATTAGGTTTCATTTTGAAGTGTATGGGTGACAGTTGAAAGGTTGAGGGGCCCAAAAACCTCTTATTGGTCATGTACCCAGCTGTCACAAGCAGATGGGCTGAAGCTGCGAGTAGCGACTGGGAGCAGCAGGGGGTGAGAAAGCCACAACAGTGGTGACAAATTCTGCTTAAGAAACAAGGTGCTTGTTTTTCGGCATGTACTGAGGGTATCGTTTCCTTGTACCACTGAAGGATGTACAAATCACTGAGGACAGAGGGGGAGAATGAGGAAAAAAATAAAAGAAAGTTATCAGCATAATTTATATGTATTTTTTCTGTTTCCCAAAGGTTTTCCTTGGGTATGATTGCTTGACAAGGTGCTGAGGCATACGGCTGAACCAAGCTCAGATGTTTTTTATTTGTCCTGTAATTAGCTGACTGTGACAAAAGCCAGCCATGGGGACAGTATGGTGTCACTGAAGTACAGCAACAAACAAAATACATGGCTTACAATAAAAATAAACACGCTGCAATAATAAGCATTAATCTAGGTTTTATACTGCATTTTTGGGGTAGGGGTGGTCACATCCACACACACACACACAAATATATATATTTACTTTGGCGCTCTCTGAAAGCAGTTAAGCCTGCTGTACTTTGCTAGTTTGCTGTAATTTATAAAATATTCAATAATATCTGACTACATTTTAAGCAGGTTCAAGTGGTGCATAACGGTTGAGATGATTTCGTCTAAGTTTCAGACAAGTGTACCAGCTGGAAATCCCAAAGCGATAAATCTCTGATGCTACATATTAATAAACAAATACAGAACGATTCCCCACTGAGGATTAATTTACCCCAACGTTAGCTGACTGAACAAAGGCAGGCTGAATGAATGAACAAAGTGCAGTAAAAACTGCCCTTCCTTCCAGAGAAATGACTTTTTTTTCCCTTTCTATCTGGTAATGCCTTTCTTCACTCCCTGGTTAATTTATGACCCCATCAATCATCAGGAATTATAATTTTATACTGCGGTGTAACCATTGCCCTTATCCTGCTATACAGCTAAATATGTTTTCTAAAGGGATCGAATTTAAGGGTCGTTCTCAAGGGTTTAACAGCTGGTGACTACATGGGACATTAACTGCCAGCTTTTTGGACACATGAGTATAGATCTTTATTACTATTAATTAGTTAATTAACTTAGTTAATGTGTTTAATGATACAATAATTGTATTGATTCATATAATCATTTGCAGGATCAAATAAGGTTAAGTGTTTTAGTGTAGGGAACAAAAGCAGGGACTCTCCTGGGACTGGGTTTGAAAGACCATGCTATAGGCCCTGCTGCCTTAAACTCAGTGAGGACATATGTCAACGTGAGCCTTGCGGCGGCGCCCCCCCCCCCCCCCCGGGGGGGGCGGGGGGGGGGGGAGGGGGGGGGCGGGCGGCG
>JAODLD010000038.1:7276068-7297467 GCA_026781065.1 Mormyrops boulengeri
TTGTTTGATAACTCATCATATGAGAGAGAAAGCCACATCTCCACCTACTGTATGCCAGACCCATTAGCCAAATGAAGAATTTTATAGTATGACGATGGATTAATACATTTTTACTGGGAGTGTGATGGCAAGCGATCCCAGTTTGATACTTTGGTCAGCGGTTGGAGGGGATGGGGTATCCCTCACGCATATCTTGGTTGCAAACTAGATGGGGGGGGAATCCCTTGGTACATTTTGCTGCTGACTGTCTCTCATTAGACCAGCCCACTGTGAACTTCCCACATGACAGTATGACAGTATCAGTAACATTACTGCAAACATTAAAAATCTCTGTGTCGTTTGTTTGTCTAAATAGAACTGAAAGTCAAAATATGAAAAAAACAAATGAACGAGTAATATGAACGATTTGCTTGTTGCCTGTTTTTTTACATTTTTGATTTGAGAACAAAACTGTCATTATCAATTTTCTCATTTTAGCTTTGGAAACAAATATTGGAAAAAATGAGTGTTTGCTTTTTGACTTTCAGAAGGAACGAATGATACACTGATTAATTCAGGCTTGTAACTAGCTGTGGTGACAATAGTTCAGTTCATTTTTTTTTGAAAGAAGGTAGAAGCAAGCTATAACGTAAATTAACGTGAAGCGTACATTTACATCTACAGCTTATGGTCTTAGACACCAGTTGTGTTATTGGTAGGGAGCAATATATTTTAGTTGTCCCTTCAGCATTACATTATATTTGTTTATCAGACACTTTTATGCAAAGTGATGTACAAGTGAGAAAGCAGGGTGAGACAGTCCCTGGAGAAACTGCGGTTGAGGGCCTCGCTTAAGAGCCCAGCGGTGAAATGGCGTCCACAGGATTTGAGCCAATGATCTTCCGATTACCGGCATAGCACTATATATTTGGGGAAAGTGCATGTAAGCGCTTTATGGCTCTGGGTTAAAGTACCACATTATGTTTTAGGCTTGACTTGGAGGGGCACTGCAGGGTTGGGTAGTCAGTCTGCCTTAATTAAATATGCCTACAAAAAAATCGCGGAAGTGGCTACGGCCAATAAGCAATGCTTAGTTTGCAGAAAATTCATGAAATCCTTCCTGCACTTTCCAGCACCGTTTCAGTCAGTTTGTCACTGCATTCCGAGAGCAAAATCTTTTAATACTACAAAAATGATCACGTTCCAGCATTATTACATTTATGTCGCAAACAATTCTGTCCAACGTGATGCACAAGCAAGGATCAGAGAGCAGGGTCGCCCTGTGTCCCACTCAGGCTCACGGGGTGTCGCTCAAGGGCCTCACTTTGGTGGCGTCACTTTGCCAGTAGCGATATTTGAAACTGCGACCGTCTGATTTCAGACGCACCACCTCCATTTCCTGCGTATGGTATGACTGGCATCAGAGTCCTTCTGCATTAACATAACATAGCTGGTATAGAAAGGAACTTGATGGACAAGACATTTTCATTTATTGACTAAGAAATTAAAGAGGACAACAACTTTAGTAAAACATGCAGAGTACACACTCTACATAAAGCTCTACATCCTGGCAGGAAAAAGCATATAAATCAAGGTCACACTTATTACTAACCTATTTTTGATTCCCACCTACTTGTTCACTAGAAAAAAAAAGCTTCAGAAAAGTAGTTAATGATATCATCAATACTACCTATTTTTTACCTTCTACCATATTCAAAGCATCACATAATTCCTTCCATTTTCCAATATTTAGAATGTATACTTCATGGACAAAAGTACTGGGACACCTGGCTATTACTGTATACCCACAGGAACTTTTTTGACAATCCATTCTAAATCCATAGGTTTCAATATGGAGCTGGTCTTCCTTTTGCAGCTATAACAGCTACCACTCTTCTGGAAGGCTTTCCACAACATTTTGGAGTGCGTCTGTGGGTATTTTTGCCCAGTCATCTTGAAGAGCATTTGTGAGGTCAGGCACTGATGTTAGACGTGAAGGCCTGGCTCGCAATCTCTGTTCTAGTTCATCCCAAAGGTGTTTGATGGGGCTGAGATCAGGGTTCTGTGCAGGCCAGTCAATTTCTTCCACACCAAACTCTTTATAGACCATGCTTTGTTCACTGAGGCACAGTCATGCTGAAACAGAAGACAGCCTTCCCGGCGATGGGACTCAATGAAACGCCTCAATTCAATGACCGAGAGGTGTGTCCCAGCACTTCTGTCCATACAGTGCATGTATATGGGGTGCCCCGTTGGAGACCAAACGAGTGCTGCGTTTTTAAATCTTCGAGCACAATTTGCAAGCTAATTTAGCTCCCCGAACAGCCTTTTCATGGTCCCTGCTGTGTGAGGTTGTTTCTTTCTTTGAACACTTTGTACATTTAGATACCACTAATCGGAGACACTGCTGAATTCCATTAAATCTTAGAAGATGTCCTTTTTTGTAAATGCTAAACCTACATTCAGCAATTAGAGTCTCCTGCGGCCCTTAAATAAGCATGACACTGCTGACATTGTGCAGATGTTCCTTGAAAATTAGTATTTTAATCATAACCTAATATAAATATAAAATGATAACATACTGTATCACTCCTTGATATAAACAGTAGCCTTGTAGGAATAAATAAGATACAATTTGCATTGATTTGGAAAAATACAGACAAACATGATAATTTAAGTACTTAGATTTTTAAATTAAATTCATATTTTGTATGCAGGTATTTCATAATGTGTGAAAGACTCACTGGACATCCAAGGTATAACCAGAAGCAACAGGATAATGTGTGTGAGTGGCTACAAGAATTTAACAACCATGTCCCGTTTACATTTTTGCTAATCGGTTAAATGGAAACGAAAAGACAAAACATTTGCATCATAATAGAAAGGGAAAACAAAAAGCGGCTTCAGAGACACTGCTCTGACATTTCAGCTTCACTTCACAAAAATAGTTTTTTTTTTCTTTAAACCCCCCACACCTTGTTAACCTAAACCCCCACTGCCTGGAGGCTGCAGAGGGATGCGCTCTCCCAGGGGCCCTGTCACGGTAACAAAATACTTGTAATACATATTCTGCCCATCCATGCCTGACATGTTTTTTCCGCTTTTAAACACACACACAAAGAAAAGCAACAAACGAAACAGGGCTGACTGGCGTAACAGAAAATCGGTGTAATCAGAGCAATTGTAAGCCATTACTGACAATGGGAAAAAATGTAAGAAATACAAAGAGGAACTCGATTAGAAAAACAATAAATTACATGGGGCACCAGTATTACACTAATAGTCAATTAGAAAAGCAGATAAGGAAATGAGTATCATGTGGTTTAGGCTGCCAGCAATAACATCAATAGATCTTGATAAAAGTTTGCCAATGGATAGTTTAATCAGTTTAAACATTAGCTTCTAATTGTTTACTTTTTGAATGGCTCACCTTAGTCCAAAAAGACACCTATCGTGTTGCCATTCCCAGATCAATAGATCTTTAAATTTTTCACACCTTTGTAATTCAAAAAGGACTTACTAGCCCACAGCATGCTCAGAATAGTCATAGAAAGAGTGCCTTTCAACACTTCTGTGTTTGTACATTAGAGTCAACTTGAAAACACAAATCTGCCGGATTCAATTAAACTAACTGTCAAGCACGCTGAGAAAGAACATGTTCTTGTCCTTATCCATCTTCTTGTCGAAAGAGCAGGAGACCAGGGTACATAGAGGAATATTTTCTTGAATCCAGGCGCACGGCCAGAAATTCGGCTGGGTTTCAGACCATAGTATTTGATTTATTTCTTTCTGTTCGCTTAATATTTGCAGGAGACAAAGAATGGAAGCATTCAAGACCAATGGTCCGGACTGGCTGCTCAAATGCCGCAATTAACCTACGGCAACAATTTCACCCGTTTTGAAGGAAGAGTGCGTTTAGCCTGCAGCTTCACAGAAAACGCTATAACATTTAACATGTGAAATCGCTTTTTTTCTCCATGGGATTTGTAATATCGCCGTGACCCTGGGCTGGAGGAACAGTGCAGAAGACAGATGGATGGGTGGATTTGTAATATTAAATCATCTTTACTAAGCCGTCAGTCCTAATCTTGTTCTGGCTTCAGTCATTCAATAATTTACAGCCAATTCCGCCTCCATTTACCTTTTGTTCAAATTGTAATAATGTTACATCCTAATCAGCTGAAATTAATTACTTTATCTGAAAGAAAACAACCGTATTACATCAAGGAAGCAAGACACTAGTGTATCGGCTGATATCAAATGGCATGTATGCTAATAGTTGACTGAGGATAAACAAGATTGGCAAGAGGCACCAGTAAAATCCAGGGGTCCCAGTAAGACCACTGCCACCAGTGCTTTAAAGTTTTTTTTTTTCCTGAACCATTAGTATTCAAAGAGCTATGTTTAGTCGAGATGAAAAAACACTTATTACACTCTGCATTCTGGATTTGCTTCATGGTAAACGCTCTATCCTTTCATTTCTGAAACCCCCATTAATTGACATGGATTATCTGATGCATTATCGCACCCAAATGAACCACGTGGAAAGGAATTCAATTTACTTGAAGGACAAATTAATAGACCTGCAAATTAATGAGCAGACCTTTCATAAGAAGCGTGCGAAAGATAAGACTAATGAAATATATGTGTACGGCTTCATGTATTCTAAGAATGTACTGCAAACTATGCATTATGACATTAGCAACTGCACGGCTGATGCATTTGGAGGGAGAGGAGGGTGTAGGTAGGGTACATGCTTACGTTGCGCTGATCATGATACCATAACCACCGCTTCCAAAACTGAAGGTTAAACACAATCCAATTGCATATAGTCCCTCGTGCAGAAAACCCATGGCACCTTACAGGATAAGGTGACAGAAAACGTCTGCAAAGCTGTCAGCTGCCCACGATCTCCTGACCAAGTCAGTTCATGGTATGAAGACAAGATTTCTCTAAAATAAATAAATGACATTCCTACAAGGCTTTCATTGGTATTTAGTATATGTACTGGATGTTGAAGCAGCACTAGCTGTTAATCAGATCCTTAGTTTTGGTTTCATACCGTGGTATGGCAAATGCCAGAGAATAGGAGCACCTACCTCCTGCAGGATATCAGTGTCTCCCAAGCCGCCTACTATCTCTGCAGGTGACGGACTCATTTGCTCAGCAACAGACGGAATTCAGCCATGGAATAACTTGTCGGGAAGGGCACCCTTTCGTCTACATTGTCTCCCAAGGAGGATATAAAGCACTTTATCTTCACTAGGCCAGGATGTTCATGAGGGTGTGTGAAAACATTTCCACTAGCAAAAGGCAGGACAACGGACCTTAAGGGACTTCCTAGTGTTATGAGAATCATATTTTTGTTTATACACCTTGCTTTGTGTACGGGGGCAACGACATGCTGGAACTGACAAGGGCGTCCCCAAACTGTTCCCACAAAGTTGGAAGCATAGAATTATCCAAAATGTCTTGGTATGCTGAAGCATTAATAGTTCCCTTCCCTGAAACTAAAGACTACCCCATACATGAAACTTTACAGTTCTCTTGGCATCCCCCAAACCCAGACTCATCCATCAGGCTGCCAGACAGAGAAGCGTGATTCCTCACTCCACAGAACATGTTTCCACTGCTCCAGAATCCAGTGGCGGCATGCTTTACACCAATCCATCTGACGCTTGGAATTGCACTTGGTGATGTGAGGTTTGCATGCAGCTGCTCAGCCATGGAAGCCCATTCCATGAAGCCTCCGGTGTACAGTTTGTGTGCTGGGGTTAATGCCAGAGGAAGTTTGGAACTTGGCATTTATTGAGTCAACAAAGCTTTGGCGACTTTTACACACTATGCCCCTCAGCACTTGGCGACCCCACTTTTCGCGATCTGCCCTTTTGTGACTGACTTTCTGTTGTTCCTAAATGCTTCCACTTTGCAATAACACCACTTACAGTTGACCATGGAATATCTAGTAAAGAAGAAATCTCACAAACTGTCTTATTGCAAAGGTGGCATCCTATGACAGTATCATGCTTGAATTCACCAAGGTCTTCAGAATGACCCATTCTTTCACAAATGTTTGTAAACCTGACTGCATGGCTAGATGCTTAATTTTATACACCTGTGGCAATGGGTCTGAATGAAACACCTGAATTCAATGACTAAGAGGTGTGTCCCAATACTTTTGTCACCATAGTGTAGGTGGTGCAATCTATATAGTCACAGCAGAAGTCCATAACCAGAACATCTGAAGGCCTGTCCCTGTTTATAAATGCATCTTTTAGATGGATCACAGTTTTGTGACTGGATACCAGACTGCTAATGGCAGTCATCATCTTGATAATGGAGACTGAAAAAGGCAATGAATGGCTCTCGTGAGTGAGAGGCCATGATCATTTGAAAGCAAAGCTCACTGTGCAAATGAAATATTTGGTCATATAATCTCTCGTTAGACCCCTCGACTCTCAGCAGTACACTGTCTAGCATTCTGTGTGTACAGACACTCCCGAGAGCAGCGGTCGTACTGATTACCAGGAATGACAGACTATATGAATGTATCATGTATATGCAGTGATAACCACTATTAGAGTGGGGGATCTGTCACCATTAAAAGGGGAAAATGTTCAAAGGCTGATTTCAATCAACAAAGGAGATACTGTTACATCAGTCGCCCAGATTTATTGAGTACATTGTGTGCAGTGGAGAGGCCCAGCAGTCTCACTGGGGTAACCTATGCAGTTTAGCACTGCATGACACATGCCATCCAATTCCACATTAAATCTAAATAAACTGAATACAGCATCCAAACTATACATTAAAAACTGCATTCTTTAATAAGGAGACAAATTTTAAGTAAAGTTTTCTCACCAATCCAGAATTCCAAAAGAAATGTGCTAATTAGGGTTAGGTACTGAAACTCGGCACCGATTCCTATACGACCGGTATGTACCGGACCATATCACAACGCAGATTTCGGTGCCACTTAAATGCCTGAGCTGTCACCCTGGTGCTCTGGCAACAGAAGCATCACTGCGCCTCACGTATCATCACTAGTGAACGTTGCACCTACTCTGAAGTCAGCAGATGCCTACCGTTAGCTAGTAGCTACCTTAAACTGTTAAAATGCCTAAAGCTAGATGGTCGAGTGTGGCTGTATTTCACTTGAAAGCATTCTGTCAACAAAGATCTGCAAGAAATGTTTTGAAACAACTGAGTGTAAAGGGGGAAAGTCAGAATTTATATTGATATGTTTATGTTTACTTGTAACATTTAAGTTAATATATTGTTCAATTTGAAGCTCAAATTTGCCTCAGAAATAAAAAGGCTATTCTTTAATGTTGATAATCTTTGTTTTGTTTTTTTTTTAAAAGTAACAGTTCAGGCACCGTTTAGGCAAGGGCACCATTTCAAATGTATTGTTTTAGCACCGGTATTGGGCAAAAAAACCTAGAGAATACCCAACTCTAGTGGTAATTCATGTGCAGAATCAGCTTTGTATGACTGACAGCCAGATTTAATGCATACACCCAGCTACGTTCACCCTTGTGCCCCCCACTGACAAGGCTTTTCTTGGGAAAGGTGTTTGACCCCTTCATTCAGCACTCTACCCGTACATCATCTAGCAGCCCGGCCAGTTCAGCTCCTGGCTAAGGGTTAAAGATCTCTTCTTCTTGAGTGATTCGAGAAGCACAAGAAAAAAACTGAAAAATGACTGTAAAAAGATTAGTTTTAAGTTACACATAATTGCATTTATCAGTTACACATAACTGCATTTATCAGTTACACATAACTGCATTTATCAGTTACACATGCCA
The DNA here is from genome assembly GCA_026781065.1 of Mormyrops boulengeri. Taxonomy (NCBI): domain Eukaryota; kingdom Metazoa; phylum Chordata; class Actinopteri; order Osteoglossiformes; family Mormyridae; genus Mormyrops; species Mormyrops boulengeri. Next base: position 7,283,856 of record JAODLD010000038.1, read on the forward strand.
GTACATTCATCGAAAGACAAGAAACAAAAAACCCTGCAAGAAACCCTGCAACAGTAAGATACATTAAGAATGTTTTTCTTAACCTTTTTCCTAAATGGCTGTATGATGAGCTTTTATTCTCGCATATAAATTATGCTGTGTTTCATTCTGCCCACTCCAAACAATCAAGAGTCCAGGGATCACAGAAGAGGGGGACATTTAATTGATTAATTGAGATTTAATCAAACCCCCCCCTTAGATTCCTGGGTTCATGGACTGGGGATTATGTGCTATCTCTGTTATTCAATGGGAAGCCAATGAAGCCAGCTTTAACAAAAGAGAAGAATCACAGGCGTGTTAAGGAATTACTCATTTCTACAGACCAAAAGAAGCATCAATGTCTAGGATCAGGGCAGTGAAATGAAATGTTCAATATTGGTGGTATAATTCACAAATTTAACAAACAAAAAGGGCAAGTATCTTCAGAACAGGGCACCTCAAGGCAAGGCAAGGCAAGTTTATTTATATAGTACAATTCAAACACAAGGTAAACTAAAGAGCTTTACAAAGGCAGAACACATTTAAAGACATTAAAATCACATTTAAAAGTCAATAAATAATAATAATAATAATAATAATACAAACTTCAGAACATCTGGTGTCACACCCCGCATCCCTTCCCTCTCATCCTTGTTTAATCATCCCTCTCATTACAGCTCTCATGTGGATCACCCCAGGTGCCTCTCGTCTGCTCCCCCACCTGCCCTGTATAAAGCGTCCTTCAGTCCTGCGATCCCCAGTCCAGTCATTGCCTGCATGTGCTCCCCAGTGCGCACTGTGTCCTGTGCTCTCGCCTGATCCTCCCTACCCTGTTTTGACCCCTTGTGGCCCATTTACTTTGCCCTGCCTGTAGTTTCCTTTAATTAAGTCCCTTTTGGGTTTCCCCCACGCCTGCCTTCGCCTCTGTCCTTGCCTTCGATGTGACATCAGGAGCCCGTATTACAAAGTGAGATTTGTTTTTTAGCTAGATAACGTGTCAGATTTAAGGTACACCAGTTTAAATGGACTTTCTTTGCTCACTTACATTTACCCTTAACTACCTTAAATGCGACAAGTTATCTTATTATCCCAAAAATCCTGCTTCGTGATATGGGCCCCAGGACTTCATGACATACGAGCCCCGCTGATGATTGTCAAAGGTCTCACGTCCGTACGTGTTAATCATTGTGCTTCTTGGAACACTGAACCCATGATTAAGCTTAACAATCAGAGCAACGCTGCTAGAAACCAAAAAGATATTATGTAGAGAATTTCTACCTGTGTTCATACAGAGTGAGTGCGCTTTTATGCGGATAATGAGGTGCCAAAAGGTAATGTATTTATGAGTCACATTATATTTTCTGAGACTTCGTGCTGGTCACGTACAATAGGGTTTCCGGCGAGGTACAGCCACTTAAACCAGTAACATGAACAACCCTTCCAACCAATTAATGCACCAGCCTGGTCTCAGCTGGGAACTGCAAAGTGGCCATTCAGGTTGGGGCCGGCTAATTGTTTTACTGTCACACCCCAGTGCTCTCACCTGCCACACACAGGCCAGAGTAAATAGACACTAAAGCTTTTTAAAAAGAGGCCATTAAGAGAATACTGTCTCAGGCTGCCTACTGCCTGCACTGAATAAAGCCGCAGGTATCACTATACATGCAACTGCTGGCACCATTTAAATATGTTTATTTTGTTTTTTTATAGTTACTTTTAAATTGCCATTCTTTAAGAATAATACTCTTATAATAGAATGGCATTATAGAAAAAAATGTGAAAATGCTCTATTGAAAAAACTCAGCTTATAATAAATTTGCTTTTCTTTACAGAGACAGATGGTGACCCTGGTTTTTTTACGCAATATCCAGGAATTACAGATAGGAGGGAGTTAACTAGAAATTGATCAGTAGGTGTCTCAGTGTCAGACAGCAGTGTTTGGTCTGACCTACATACACATCCCTTACTGATAAATTCAGACATTGCCTCCTATTTATCTACCCAGTTTCAGTGTGAGGTTTTTGCTCCAAGGTCAAGCTTTGACAGAAATGTGTTTCATGTCATGAACTTCAATGACTGAGGTCTTACTGTAGGCTTCTTCTCGAAACGCGGACTGACATCATCTGTAAGCACTGCCCAACTGTAAGGTCCCACTGGGATCGATAAAGGCAGAGTATCTGAAAGTAATTCCAGTGGAAAAAATGTCACCTGGCCATCATGTTCAACCCTGCCTATCGTACTGCATGTGCTTAAAGACCCCATAACATCCGATCTCACCCATGCTGCACCCATTCCATTTAATTTCCTTTCGATTCCACTGCCCATTTGCACCAGCCTATTTTTAGACTGTGTTTTCTATGGTATTTTTTGTCTTTAAATGTCATATTTTGCCCTGCGACGGGCTGGCCCCCCATCCTGGGTTCTTCCCCGCCTTGTGCCCATAGTTTCCGGGATAGGCTCCGGACTCCCCGCGACCCGCTGGGATAAGCGGTTTGGACAATGGATGGATGGATGTCATATTTTTATTCTCTTTATTACTACTTCTTTGCACTATGAACAACAAGACAGAAATTTCATGAAACACAAGAACCATGCACCATATAGCTGAACATGACAATGAAGACACTATTGCTTTGACTGATGGGGGGGGGGAGGGGGTAGCTCAAATGACATTTGTCTGATATACTGGTATATGGGATTAACAAAATATTCCATTCAACTATGCATCCATCCTTGCTTTTCCAGGACAGGTGCAGTGGGATAATGGTGTTTTCTCTAAGTGTGATTCATTTGATCTTTTAGATTGCATATTAAATATTTCTGAGATGGGAGACTCTGGGCTGGGGGGTCGAGGGGTGTTGCGGTATGGGCAGGGTATGTCACGCCAGGGGGTATGAATGTGTGTGACACACTCCATTTTGCCCCTTTCATCTCTGCCCCCACACTGAAGGTGTACACTCCTCTTGTCAGATCATTCATATAATGTTATAGCTTGTTAAATACAGAAAACATAAATTATTAACTATATTTATTGCATATGAACTGGTGAGCTGGGTAGCTTTGCTGCTTGTGGGCTGGCTAACTGATTAGCCGACAGGTCGTTGGAAGAGCACTGGCATTCATGTGAAAAGATATTTTTTGTTTTTTTTTAATAATTTTCTCCAGGCCCCTTTGATAAGCCCCCCAAACCCAGATTTACAGACTGCTGGTGAACACTGTCCATTTTGGTAACAAGACACAATGCAGAGAGAGAGAGAGACTGGGAGGAAAGTCACCCCACGCTGTATGACATCAGCTAATCCCAGCAGGGACCAGGAAGCAGGGGACAGCCTGGACAAAGTACCAGTTCATCGCTGGACACTCACATGCACAACAGCACGCACTATGGAGCCCTGAAACAGCCCACTGGGAAGATCAGCTTACATAGTCAGGGCTGTAAAATGAACCCACCACACTAACCACTGAGCCATAATGATACATAACACATGGACTTGTAAGAGAATATTCATGAAGATACTTATAATGTTCATCATAAAATCTGGACCAATTAAGTGTATTAATGACTTTTTTTCAGATCAGATTAATCAGAGATCAAAGACATAATTTATACCGTTTTAGCCACAGCAGCAAGACAAAGTTAAGCAAGCAAAGCTAGCACAGGAGTGGTGCTGGACTATGGCGAGCGAGAATCTTGCGACTGCGGCGTACGTGCGAGAATCCTGTGACTGCAGCATATGTGTGAGAATCCTGCGACACGCTGGCATCCCATGCTGAGTGCGCATCACCTCGCAACCACACTCCTAATTATCACTAAGCACGGCACACCGGATGGGATCTGGCAGAACAGCGGATTTCAAACAAACATGACAAACATAACAAACAAACAGGCTTTATTTTCCATTTACGCAAGTACTGGTACATTGCAATGCTTCTCTTTGCAGACCCCATCTTGCTCTCCATAGTTTGGGGGTCACAGTTCAGGGTCAGCTAACATGCAGCACCCATGGAGCTAGGGGTTAAAGGCCTTGCGCAAGGGCCCACGAACATGTGTCTGTTCTGTGGAGGCCGGGGCTTGAACCGGCAACTTAGCCCGCTGAGCCACTCACCACCCCGTCAATAGGTTTCATGACCTGAAGGGGGCACTACACTGCTGAGGTGCTATATCATCCCCTTATACTCTCTGGGTGACGGTTTAAACCCCAGGTCTCTATGTGTGTGTCCAGAGAGGGTTTCTGGGTGCTCTCTACATAGTCCCAGAAATTTGTAATTCCTTCTTTTCCCTAAATAAGTTGCTGGTGCCTAGGATTTTGGATTCCTTGGCAATGGTTCTGGAACACTGAGACTCTAATTCGATAAATGCTTATTGTAAATGGATGTATTGTAATAATTCTTCAAGAAATTGTCATAGCTGGTTTATATTTAAAGAGGGAGACTTAAGATCTAAAATGAGCCCCTCCTGTTTTGCGTGCGTGCGCTCTGTGATGGAGTGGCATCCTATTCAGGGTGTCCCTGCCTTGTACCCTGCGTTTCCTGGGAAAGACTCCAGGATCACTGTGACCCAGTCCTAGACAAACAGTTCTAAAAGATGGGTCGCTAGATGAAACTTCAAGCCTACAGTACTGTTGGTACCCTCCTGTCATTTGCTCTCAACGAATATATATTTCATGTTTCATAAATGTCAAACTTTATGTCTGAATTTATATGGAAACCAAGCAATTTTTCAGATTCGATCCATGCAACAGTAAGACAGCAAGAGCCACAACCCCGTAATTTCAAACAGAGATCAAACGCATCTGAGGTTTACCAAAATTATAATTACAGTGGCCTCTCCAGATTTGCGAATTTGACATTTGTGGTTTTTTGACTTATTCGTGAGTTGACTGTGAACAATTAATCGGGAATATTTTTGGAGCTTTACAGCCAGTGTGTAAGCCACAAGTGTATAAACGATGCTGAAAAGGATTTCAATCACATAAAATCATATAATACACTAATAATTGTCAGTGTAAGTGTATACTACATCTTTATTATTTTTGATTAAAAAAAAGAAGTGTGCATCTTGGCTTGGGTACGCTGCGTATCTTCGCCTCTTGGCTTGGGTACGCTGCGTATCTTCGCATCTTGGCTTGGGTACGCTGCGTATCTTCGCATCTTGGCTTGGGTACGCTGCGTATCTTCGCCTCTTGGCTCTTCGCATCTTGGCTTGGGTATGCTGCGTATCTTTGCCTCAGCAACCACCCTCACTCACGTCTTAGCTCTCTGTGACTGTGGAATCTCATGTTTCTCGCAGTGAGTTTTAAAATTTTCTGTGGTGTAATTTTGCATTTTGCAGTTTCCTCTAGGATTTCTTTCAGCAGTGGGGGCCAGGCTACTGGAGCCACCCCATGCCCCCGCAATGAGTTTTGTTGTATCTGGGTGGTGCACGTGTATAGTACCAGCAGTCAGATCAGATATTAAATGTGAAATGAAGAAATACTTCACTGCAAAATAAACATTAGGAGATATTTATGTATATCGACTTATACATAATGTCTCTTTGATCCACTACTAATAGACTAAAGTCCTCTGCTCCTCTGTTTCACTCTGCTCTCCATCTCCAGTCTGCTCCATTCTGCTTCACTCTACTCATCTGTTTCACTCTGCTCCCCTGCTCCACTCTGCTCCTCCTGCTCCAATCTACTCCTCTGCTTCACTCTGCTCTCCATCTCCAGTCTGCTCCTCCTGCTCCTCTGCTCCACTCTGCTTCGCTCTACTCCTCTGTTTCACTCTGCTCTCCATCTCCAGTCTACTCCTCCTGCTCCACTCTGCTCCTCCTGCTCTACTCTACTCACCTGTTTCACTCTGCTCTCCATCACCAGTCTGCTCCTCCTGCTCCACTCTGCTTCATTCTACTCCTGTTTCACTCTGCTCTCCATCTCCAGTCTGCTCCTCCTGCCCCTAGTCTGATCCTCCTGCTCCACTCTGCTCCTCCTGATCCACTCTACTCCTCCTGATCCACTCTGCTCTCCATCTCGTCTACTCCTCCTGCTTCACTCCTCCTGCCCCTAGTCTGCTCCTCCTGCTCCACTCTAGTCCTCCTGATTCACTCTGCTCTCCATCTCCAGTCTACTCCTCCTACTCCACTCTGCCCCTCCTGCTCCACTCTACTCCTATTTCATTCTGCTCTCCATCACCAGTCTGCTCCTCCTGCTCCACTCTGCCCCTCCTGCTCCACTCTACTCATCTGTTTCACTCTGCTCTCCATCACCAGTCTGCTCCTCCTGCTCCACTCTGCTCCTCTGTTTCACTCTGCTCTCCATCTCCAGTCTGCTCCTCCTGCTTCCCTCTGCTTCACTCTACTCCTCTGTTTCACTCTGCTCTCCATCTCCAGTCTGCTCCTCCTGCTCCACTCTACTCTCCATCTCCAGTCTGCTCCTCCTGCTCCACTCAGCTTCATTCTACTCATCTGTTTCACTCTGCTCTCCATCACCAGTCTGCTCCTCCTACTCCACTCTGCTCCTGTTTCACTCTGCTCTCCATCTCCAGTCTGCTCCTCATGCTCCACTCTGCTCCTCCTGTTCCACTCGCCTCCACTACTGCTACCTATTTATTTGTGTTGCCTGTCTAATTCTTCTACATTTGATAATGAGTAACATCAGATAATTCGCTGACATTATAAATATTTTATCACACAGCAAAAACATTCGAATCTTAAGGTATCCACCTGTAATGTTACATATGGTAGAACCAGAAGACATTTCTTTCCCTAAGAATCCACAGCTAAGAACCCAAGCTTAAGTAACATTACCTGACTATCATCAACATCAGACACCTTTCTCCACTTAGGGAAATATTTTGACAAACTCATCTGAAAATACAATCAGGCATACTTGAATACATTGCTTGTATAACCAGTGTTGGAATTTGTTTTACTGACGTTTATTGAAGTAACGTTACATCAGGTTATGATTCACTGAGTTTGCTAATGTTAACGTAAGGTTGGCTGGACCATTGTTTGACCATATATTAATAAGGATTAGTTGGACCTGATTCTACCTTTCTCTCTATCTATTTCTCTTATTTCTGTCTCCCTCTCGTCGAGCACACAGACCATAGACATCCAACCCAGTCAGGTGCGTACATGGATGCACGTCCACAAGTGTCTCCACTTCCCATATCCTTCTTTGCAAATTGTAAGCCCTCTGGAGAGTCGTGTCATTGCGACTTCATGCCATTTCGTAAAATTAGGTATGTCTGAAAGCATGATGGGATATGTGGAAACACCCCAATGTACTTGTACAAATGACAAATCAACGTGACAATGGAGATTTCAGATAAAACTTAATAAATAAAAATCAATTTATAACACTTCTTTCTCATCCATTGTGCACTTTTCCATTTTTCATTTTAGACTGAATAGGAACTGAACGCAATGATTTCACTTCACAACAACCAATTATAATGACAGTGAATTGTTGACTTTGTAATATTAATACCTTATTATTTTAAGTCGTCAGGCATGGATTTTGTCCAAGTGTCCAGAGTCCAGACGATGATCAAATAAAGGACAAGGGAATAATCCATAAGAACTAACAGTAAAATACACTCTCCACTGAAGGTAATGGCATCACTTTCAGGCTCCCGGAAGACCATCTTGACACAGCTTCCTCATCGCTTTCTGCTGCCGTGGATCTTTATTTTGCCTCATTAATTTCTTACGGCTTGCTGAAACACAGCGGCGACGGAGGGCATACCAATACAAGGGTACGAGAAGTCCTGCCAAGTACGCCTCGGGCCCAAGGCTGCGGGGACTTCAGTACGCCTTGTGTTAATTAGCGGACAAATGCATAATGCATAATACGATCTACAGATTAAAAAACACACTAGGCTTGACCTATTTAGACCAGTCCGGAGTGTTAAACATTACTCACCCACATAAAAGAGTCATTTAAGGTTTTCATCACCTAAATATTTCAATAGCTCATTTGGCCCGTGAGACTTGGTGCCACGAGGCTCCATCATTCCTTACTGTCAAACTCTTGTGACATTTATTTTCCAGGCACCGGGCGACGAGGTGACAAATCTTTCGAACATCTGCAATGTAAGTCACCCGGATTTGTGAAAGTCAATGAAGCCACTTTATGACGAACGCAATGTCCCTTCTTCTTCTAAAAATATCGTAACAAATAAGTGGTCAAAGTGACCTTTTTGGATGCTTCGGTGGAGCTGAATTATACACTTTGCACATATCAATATACGTCAGTTTTAGTTATATTATATTATATATAATGCATCAGGTCAATTGTTTATAAATACTATTTATTCCTGTAGAAAATGGATACCAAAATTGTTGTTAGGAGAACATATTATATTATTATAATATTATTATAATATTTTGACAAATAAACCAATTCTATATAACTACAAAATCCAATAGCACTAAACAATTCTGAGAACATACCACTACACTGCTTCTCTTATTTAATATTTAAATACTGTTCATGGAATAAGTGTCATATTCTGTGAAGACACAATAATAAAGGATTAATACACAACAAACCATACACTATATGTTTTTAAATGCACGAGTTACAGTGTATTAATCCGCATATACCCACTATTACTATACATTTGGCTTACACATTTGTACCTAAAGACATTTTCACATTTACAAGCCAAAAACACATTATCAGAACTGCTTTCTTCCTCCAATGACTAAAAAGTTCCATGTAGTTTCTGTTCATTGTAAATTGCGTTCCACGTTAGGCATCTTAAGTAACATTATTTATAATTAAAGATTATAATACCACATCGGTTTACTACTGTGATTCACCTGGCTGGCACCAGGTGTGTGATTACAGAAAGTGAATAAACACAATCAGATTCAAATATTCAGAAGTGCCACGGTACAATAAACAGTCATCTGTCAGAGAATTGCAATTCTTGCTAAATAAGCTGCAGAAGATGCTAGTAAAATGGTTTTAATAATTACCACTTAACTGTGGATGGACCAATGCCTGTGTCTAGAAGGTGGTGGGTTTGAATCCTGTGGCTTACAAAGTAATCATACTAGGTCCCTGGGCAAAGCCCTTTAGCCAAACTGCTGAGGGGTGCTGCACACTAGCTGACCCTGCGCTCTGACCCCAGAACCACGTCTCGAATGGAGAGAAAGATGGGATATGTAAAAACCGAAGACTTCCTATGTTCCTCGTACAAACAGCAAATAAACAACATATCTTATCAGAAACAGGCACCACAAGGCATAAAGTGTTTTGACATTGCAATAGCCATGATACTTCTATATTCCTATTACATTTTCTAAAGGCATAAATTTTACCTGTAGAAGTATTACTCATGTCTGAACATGTATATAAAAATAAAATTTAAATAGTTAAAACACTAATAATTTAAGACTTCTTGACAATGCAATAGTTCAGTGTTTTTCTGTTAATAGAAAAAATATAAATTTCATCTATTATATGTCAGATTTAACGATTTCTCTAACTCAGGAAAGACTAATAATAGTATTTTTCAAAAACAAAAACCTCCAAAATCAGGCTGCAATAAATAAACATTTATCCATGTGTGTTGTCCATATATTAATCTCCCACATATTTCCTTGATGTTGCTTTCATGTTTCCAATTCAGATGGACTTCGATCAATAAAACCCCTAATCTGGAAAAATTGTTTTGATATTTTGCATTAAGCTATCACAAGGTGCTATACAGTACATTTCTCAGAGGCAATCGAAATACGGAACAAGCCCATTTATCAATATGAGGAAAACTGAAAAATGCTCTTTAATGCCATGTACAGGAAATGACTGTTGGAAAAAAATAAATATTCACAGATGATATCAGTAAAAGCTGTTTGTCAAATCTGCTGATCACAGTGGAAGCCAGAGGCAGCTGGTAGAAATCGCTGCTGAAAGGCTGGATTACAGCATCGAACGAGGCCCAGGCCCTGAACTCCAAGTCTGTAGGCCATCACGACCCAGATGTTCAAGTATGGTTGGTGGTGAGTTCAGGGCCAGATGCCCCAGAGCGGGTGGCAGATGAGAGACAGAAATAAAACTATGCTGTCAGCAGTACCCCTACTGATACCCAGATGGTGCCCAGAATGGGCACGCGCTGCCTCATAGGTACCCTGCTGAGCTGAGCAGCGTCTTTACACAACACAGGTCAAAAGGTTTCATGCGGGAAAGCTGGCATCAGCTGAAAGGGCTGGTTCATCGCTCACTGACACCCTGAGACAGCCGGCGGGTGCCTGACAGTTATGTATCTTCTAGGTATGCCAGAACGCTTGAACTCGTCCCTGCAGCCAGAGAACGGCAATTATTTTCTGACAAAACCCAAGTCCCAGGCCTAATTGAGAAGGACGTATTTCAAACTGACACCCTTGTACAGATAGGGCAGAGGCTGGAAGATCTGCTATCCTCACGTGTCTTCAGAACAAATCCTTACTTCATTTCCACTAAAGTCCCACCAAATCTGTAACCCTTAGAGTGTTGCCAGTGTAAACTGTAGTCCTAGAGTCCCGTGAAGGACTCACACCTCACTGTTGGGATTCTGGTTTCCACACAAAACTAGACAGTTCTACACAATTTCACACTGTAATCTCCAGAGGATGGGTTGGTTAGAGACCGGCATGTGACGTGCTGTGAATACTCCTATGCTAGCAGGGCACCCTGAGCGCAAAACTGGATTTGAAGAACAGGTCATGTTTGGAAAGATTTGTGGTTAACAATGTGCACATATTCAAAGAATAGAGGGCACATGCGGCTCAGTGGGTTAGGATGCTGTGGCTGCGATCAGGTCGCCGGCTCAAATCCTGTTACTTTGTACATGAACAATGACAATAAAGATAATTTATTCAAGGGTTCAAGTGCTTCATGTATAGTGCTAGAAGCACGTCAGGTTAAATTTCTGAACAGATGGAACATTCTAAATTCAAGAGGTACACTCTGTTTTGATTAATTTTTTTTAAATTGCAATTTAAGTTATTGTTTTATGATATTCTGTATTCAGAGATACATTATCACAGCTTCTTAGGGACAATAAAAATCCAGAAAAAAGAAACATTTCAAGGGTATAATCAAAGTGAGTGGTAACCTTTTCCATGACTTGGAAAACAAAAACACCGTGTGTGAGGCAGTACGTTCTTTCATGTAAGAGGCCTTTGGTGATATTCTTTTACGATAAGACTTCTTTTAGGGTTAGTTATACACCCATATGATATGTTATTCTGTGAAATAAGTACTTCTAACAAACTTAGATGATGTGTCGATAACGGTGGTGATTTGTTATGAAGGATTCTTAGTAAGTGAGCAGAAACACAGAGCCTTTCCTTGAAACGGTGAACGCTGGAAATGAATGGGTGAATCTACGTAATTGTTTATTTTTGCTGAAATAAAGACACCTATTATATTATATATATATATATATATATATATATATATACACACATACATACACACACATACAGTATATACACACACACACATAAACACATGTTCATGTTTCCAATTCAGATGGACTTTGATCAATAAAACCCCTAATCTGGAAAAAATGTTTATAAACTGGCACCAGACTTGCCACATTCTATGCAATGGCTGCATTTCATATTAAGTAAAAACATCATATCGTTAGTTTGTAACGATAGGTCATGTAATATAAAACTGAATATAAACTGCAGGGCCCAGGGGATGGTGCGGGGAGGCCAGTATCGGGGGCTTATAATTAACAAGCAGCTTAAAATGTGTGTTACACAGAGCAAATACTACTCATTCCAATGGATCTATGATGATACTTTCAATAGGGTATAGGACAAAGGACAATTAATGAGATAAGCAGTGTTAAGAGACTTGCAAATTGAAGTGGTTCTTTCAAACCCTTTTTCACATGAGTCTCAGTGCAGGGTGACCCAGGGTGGACTTAGACTGTATTAGAAAACTTTAGCTCCATACATGGCATTGAGAAAGAATAACAAAACAAAGGAAGAGGTGTCAAGATTGATAGGTAAGCATCAAGATAAAAACGGATAAGGTCACAGTGGGAACACATGGTTCATGACTGCGTGTGGGGGGAGCGGGGGTGGCACTGTGCAGGCTCAGATGACCCTGGCAAACCTGACATCATCATTTCAGTGGGAAGGACCATAACACTGAAGGTCGGGGTTTAAATGGTGGGGAAGAGGTAGAAGTGAGAAACAGGCAAATGCCCAAGTGTGAGCTAAGCCACTCCGGACACCCGTCAAAGGACAGCAGGGCGACTATGAGGCTGAAGAACGGATCACAACACCCTTGAGTTGGGACAAAGACATTAGTCCAGGTGACTCCTCCTGACAAGGAGAAGGGAAGGAAGCAGGAGAAACCATGCAGGAAAAATCACGGCTGGATGAGACACCTGAGCAAGACCGCTGGGCATTTATTGGCATCCTTATTTAAAGTATATTCTAAGTTACACTGGAAACAATATCACACTTTAAAAAATATTTACTGTGCATTAAAAGTGCATGTTTCAATAAAGATTTAACCACACTGTTTTCAATGTATAGCTGCACATCATCACATGGTCATTATTATAAATTACCTCGTTTTAAACATATACGAGAAAAACTAACGATATGATGTTCTTACTTAAAATGAAATGCAGCCATTGCATAGAATGTGGAAAGTCTGGTGCCAGACTCTCCCCAATATGGAGCATGACACCCCCAAAAATAGTCTCCAGTCCTAGCCCTTTTTGGAATAGTCACAATGATCTTTTTCTCCAAATACTTTTTTTGCCCTCAAAAACCTCAAACCTTCACGTTTATTTACTTTCAGCATCTGTCTTTCATGAACCTCTGAAGTTAATTTTATCACAGCTGTTTAGTATGCTAGAGTGTTTAATCTAATCCTGTCTGAGCCAAGTCTTTATTCCAGTGACTACACACAGTCTGATTAATTCTAATATTAGACTACCCAAACTTCTTATTAGCAAATGTAAACATACTGATGAACGTGAAAGGCTAAGTGAACTGTTGCATCAGCATGAGAATATGGTAATAGATTTGTTTAGATGGTTCAGGGAATACAGAAATGAGAGTTCTCTCTATATCAGTATATTTATTCATGTGAGTCTTTGGATAATTAATTACTAACAACTGAGGTAGTTTATCTTCTCCCTAATATGTGATTCAATCAATCGCGGTTAGCAAAAAAAAAAGTAAAAGAAAAATCACACAACTGGTTTGGCCTTGTCAGAAGAAATCGCCGGGCACTTTTGTGGATGGGTTTGTGATGAAAGACCCGATCAGTTTCTTCAGTCAAATCAATAGCTTTCACAAGCTCCGGAAACAGACTGATGTTTATGGATGTGTTAGCGGCAGAATTCTTTTCCTGTAAAATGTTAGGTTCTAAAATCTTTAAGGTATGTATAATAAGACACTAATAAAAGAAAACTGTAATGCATTATTCTTCCTATGGCTAACTATTCAAAAACGTAACTCGCAACTCTATTTATAACTAACCAAAACTAATACATTAACATCCATACATCCATCGTCCAAACCACTTATCCCAGTGGGTCGCGGGGAGTCCGGAGCCTATCCCGGAAACTATGGGCACGAGGC
>JAODLD010000038.1:7300492-7315409 GCA_026781065.1 Mormyrops boulengeri
TCAGATTTAAAGGAACCCAGGGTTTTAGCTTGCGCTACACTAGCAGGAAGACTATTCCATACTCCAACTACACTACATGTATACACTACATGTAGCATGTATACACTACATTTATTTTAGCAATGAGAAATTTATACTTATGGGCAAAAAGAACTGTGGATCATCTGAATCTAGTCCATGCTTAACTAAAATCATTTTGATTTAATATTGTCAACCAAAAACCTTATGTTAATCAGCAGTTTAAAAGTCTGCAATTCAGTAGAGCTATAAACTTTGAAGAGCTCTCACAGATCAAAGGGCATTCCACAACTAGCAAAAGGTCACCCCAGTTAAATGAGGAAGGATTTATAACTCTGCTTTGCGGCTTCTGAGAGTCATCGCAAAAGGTCACCACAAAAAATGAATTCCAAGATGAGACTTTGGAAGGGAAGAAGGATGAACAATTCTAAGTCATCTTTCTAAACGGCATCAGTCCTGAAGATCCCGAGGCTTTAAGCAAATCCATTGCAAATTCTTTTACGCAAGACGACAAATATGCAGGCTTCAGGAGGGGATAGAAACTGCTCCCCTTTTACCAAATTCTGTCGTATGTTCTGTTAAAAAAAATCAATAGCGACAGAAAAATATGTGCATGTCTTTGGCCCAATGTGGTGGCTATACTAATATTAAACTGTAAGGTACTTCTCTCTGAGGGGATAATGTGGTGAGCATTTTGATGTGTATGACGTGAAGGATACTGACTTAATGGTTCTTTCAGATTGGTTGCAGACATTAGCCATCAATCTGATATCAAATATTGCCATTTTCTATATGCGTTGTAAAACACTATACTCATTAAAATCCAATGCTATCTATGACAGTGTTTCTCAATCCAGTCCGCAGGAACCCCCAGACAGTCCACATTTTTGCTCCCTCCCACCTCCTTGCCAGACATTCTACAATTTTGCTACCTCCAAGCTAGTGATGTAGTCAAGACCACCTAACCCAAGACCAAGTCATTGCCAAGACGAGAGTGTATCGAGACCAAGACCAAGGCAGGGCGAGAACGAAACAAGACCAAAACAAGATCAAGACCAACGCTAGGCTAAACCAAGTCAAGATCAGATGGAACTCCTGTTTGAGTCTACGTAACACAACACTATAAAATGTAGAGCACAGACACCATCTTCAGGCTAGGCAGTATGGCGTAAAATTTGTGTCACAGTATAATTTATACCATGGGCGTTTTTTCTTAAAATTTCAATATAAATGCTTCTGTACAAATGTGACATTTTTTTCAAATAAGACACCCCTTATTGGTTGCATTTGAACTTTGAAGCAGGATGTTTTACACGAATCACAGTATTGTGTTAACACTTTGAACCCTATCCATTTTTGAGCGTTTTTCTATCATTTGATTTTAAGCTTAGTACATTTTATGCACATCAATTAGCCACATATACTTTATGGTATTGTTTTCAGGACATTCTGAGCTACTCAGATGTCATAATTTGATTTGTAAATGCTGACACAGCCTTGATATAATCCTCACCAGGAAAAATTACTTGCGCCTAATGAAATTTCTCAATTTTTAGTCTCATCTAATATAAAAATTAGCAGGCACTACAAATATAATCTTATAAATGTTGAGATTAGAGTGTTTGTGATGTGGGAATGCAGGGGTTTTCATTGGGGACCTTCCTATGGCTTAGTATTGTGAAGGAATACACGGTTAATGCCAGGTGGAAATGAATATCTTTGATTTTACATCAATTTGGTAACTTGTTGAATTGTCTGAAAGCAATTCAAATTGAAAAGCATTGTTCAGTTTATGATCCACTGGATAAACACAGATATAACAGATGGTTTTAGAGTCTAATGCTGAATGTTTATCGTTATCACTTTCTTTGGCCTATGTACGCTATGACTGGTATAGTGAAATTTGAGAAGGAAACTTTTAGTCAGGTCATTATGCTTACGTGCAGGAGGTGTTCCAAAAAAATGATGGGCACGTTCTATTTCAACTGTTTTGACTTTTGTGAATAAATATTGCGAAAATATGAAGTAATTGTTTTCCTAACATGGAATGCTGTGTTTTGTTGTGATTTCCAGTACCAGCCCATTTGAGTCTTTTTCTATGCCTTTATTTATCGGCACATAATAAATAAATTCTATACATATATTTTTTCCCCCCAGAAGGGTAGTGTGTGGACCATTGCGGAAGCGAATACACGCTTTGTTTTCCATCTAATGTGTTTTATGGATTATTATGGGTGCTTTCTCATGGTTTCAAGCTTTTTCATTTTTAAAATGTGCCTCATTGCGCACAGGATTACTCTGGAATATTTTAATGCACAATGCTGCAAATTAGAAGACTAGATTAAGTAAGTTCTCTTGATTACAAAGATATGTAGCTCATGTCTGTGTGTTATACCTATCCAAAGTTATGAGCCTGAGATTAATGGGTGTGAAATCAAAACATTTTGCATTTGTTTGGATCTAAGGGTTAACAAACAGATGAATATTAAGCCGTTGTGATAAATATTGAGGCGTTTTGATGAGTGGTCTTGACTGGTCTTGAAATAAAAACCCGGAGTCTTCTATATCTGAGACCGAGACAAGATTGAGGCAAAATAAAGTACATTCTGAAACGAGACCAAGACCGCAAAAAACTACTCCGTTCTTGAGTACTTCAACAGTACTCCCAGCTCCTGGAGCAAAAACGTGGACTGGTTTGAGAAACACTGATCTATGGGATAGTACAGAAGGACAGATGAAATAGTGGTGCACTGTTTTTATCAATACCAATCTCCATTATTTTAGTAGTTTTGTCTTTTATCTTTGGTGCTGCTAACATCGAATACTGATGAAGCTTAAATATTACCTGGCAATTTTTGACAAGGCTGACACATTGGAGCAATACCGAAATCTTGATTCGTAACAAATATCAGCCAATATTGATATGTTGACCGAAATATCATGCAACTTTAAAATTAAATGCATTTAATTTAACACGAACACACACAGTAACAACTATGGGCAATTTGGCAACTCTAAAGAACTTTTGCATGTTTTTGGACTGTGCTGGGAATCCTGAGAACCCAGAGGAAATGACATAGAGAGAACATGAAAATGACACACGTGGACAGAGACCCGAACCCCATTCCGAGAGGTGTGAGGCAACAGTGCTAACCAAAGCGCCACCATGCCAGCATCTTATTTATACATAATATAATCAAATATACTCATACACAAGGTCATAAAGGACCTAAAGTCTGATACATCCATCCATCAATCTTTGACAGCACATATCCAATTATAAGGTCACACCGAACATATAGTTTATGCCAAGGACAGGGAGCAAGTCAGTCTTGAGGCTTTGTAAGATTATATTTTACTCAATTATCATCCATTAATCATTACTTGTACGTTATGCTTTAATAACAAATCATTTGGCAAATTTTATTGAAAATAAAACATATGCTATATGCAGTCATGAGTGCCTTCAGAAATGAACGCCATGAAGTAGAGGCCTAATATCAGCTGTCATAATGTTGAGTGAATTAATCCTAATCGCTTTATCAGGTGACCAGCAAATGAGAGGAATTAATCTAGAATATATTGGCAGGCTTCATTTCCCCTCTGCAGGGAGCAGTACATCTCCAGACATGAACTTGGGGGGTCAGTCTGGTAGCTCATTGTCCTACGCAGGAGTGATGAGCAACCCTGGCCTGAGGGTGACCTCAACAGGGCTGCTGGCCCTCTCTCTCCCAGGTGATTAGCCACCCCTGTGAGATCTCCCACCCCATCTGTGAAACAGAGTGACCCTGGACCTCCAAAGCTAACACCCGACCATAAAGATTCTGCTTTTTCATGTTTCACAAGAGGGCACCTGCTGTCGTTTGGGCTGCGTTAAATCATGTCAGTGAACCCTTGTCTCTTGGACTTTCGTCATCACCAGAAAATCTCATCGCTCAGCTGGATTTTTCCAGTTCATGAAATAATAATTCAAAACCAGGATAAAATTGAACTGAACAGATGATAAAGAAGAAAATTGGTAATGTGGGGATGAACAAAATAACAGAAGCAGCACTTCAAAAAGAAACTTTGAAGTAGATAAATCACAAAATCAGCTACAGAGGCAAGTCATATTAGGGCGAATGCCAAATGGCAGTCCAACTAAGTTATGAAAGAGGTATGACAATCGGCACTTTGACATGTGAGCTTAAAAAAAGAAAAACATTAGGCAGCTAACAGAGGCCAAAGAGGTGGTGTCTGGACTACAGGTGCATTGGTTATAAAAATGGAAAAATTTTCTGAAGTGTTGAGGGGAATAACCCCAATAGCACGGAATATTATGCCAAGCATGGATGACTAAATCAGCAGAGAGGAAGAGAAGTCCAGGCTCACGGAGAGGCCATAGATACGCGACAGTTGCTATTTTTTGTTGATGAATAGTCTACTTGCAAACTAGACACGGTTCAGGACTTGTACTGCAGGACTGCAAGAAAGACAAAAGCTATTCTGAAGGCAAAGTTTGGCCCAATTCCTTATTAGGCCCTGGATGTTGATATATTACTGAGTATTTTCATTGTTTTGTCAATCCCCTTGTTGCAATTTCATACGGTTTCGTCTTGTTGATTTAAATTGTGCTGGACATTCATACACAGAATGTACTACTGATAGTCATAAAACACTTTATGACAAAAGAATACGATGTAAAATATATCATTAAAGAATAATTTAAATAGTAGCCCCAATACTTAGGCTCTGGCAGTATTATCACATGTGTCAAAGCCCTTTACAGCCAGTGACTTTATCTCCTCTGAATCAATCTCTATTTAATTGCCAGTTTTCATCTTTCCAGTGCTAGAAGGGGCTCAATATTTCTCATTGGAGGGTCTCCTAAGATGAATAAAATCGATAAAATGTGTTCCCCACCACATTTATCACTGTATTTGCATTTGCTTCATCAGCTATTGGGGAAAAAAACCACTGGTACTGGATGCAAGCCTCACACAACCATTACAAACTGCGTGTCGCACTGTCTGCTGTGGTTATTACAGAAGTACTGCTACTATTACTCGCGTCATTAATTAAAATTAGAAGAATTATGCAGTTTCTGATAAACAGTCTATATTAAATGGAGCTACATACAGGCTAGAAGCTTATTTACCCAGCCACATCCATGGCTATCACTCAAGCAATTTTAATTCTATGTGTAGCGAAATTCTGTGGCATTGCTGTTGAAAATAATGTGACACTGCATTCCGAGGGCATTGTACAGTTTCCCATCTCCTGCTTCGGTTTGTTTATTGAGCCTCCTGGGGCTTTCTTAGTTGGTGAGGCTTGTCATTGAAATTGCTTTCTTGTAACTGTGAAATTTGGTAGTGGAAACCCATTATCAGGGGGTTTTGATAGTCTGTTTACTATGGTGGATTAATGCCAAAACAAAACAAAATAAATACACATATTTGTTTAAATGTGTTTTGTTTTCATATTTCAATGTCCGAAAGGAAATAAATGTTGACAGAGCATGCAATGCAAAGATCTTTTTTTATGGTTTAAGGATAATTTCTGCCTATCAGTGAAACTTATATGCAGGTTTCAGGTAACCATATAGAAAAGACGGTCCTTCAAATTTTACTGGATGACGTGGGAAATCAAAAATAATAGCAAATTTTGAACACTTGCTGTATCCATCATAAAGGTATATTTTAGTAACTATCCATACTTTTTATTCATAGACAACAGCATCAATTAATGAAATCTATAGTCATTATCCAGTGATTACGTAACAGCAAGCAGTTTCTGAAACATGAAACAGAACGTAATCTTTCATCGTCATGTCTGTTCATTCATAAGTAATTAGTATGAAGAACTATTGGTGATATGACCTTTCAGCAAGTCTACATTACCTAAAGTTTAAGGGCAAATGGCAAAGTCTGTTAATTAGAAGTTTGATTTAATTAGATTTGTCTTGGCGTTTATCAGAAAACCTTAATCATCCATCCCACCCCATATTCAACTGAAGGCCACCTGATGAAACAGAGGCTCAGAGTCAGGACATACTCAAGCTACTGCAGTATACCGAGTATGAGAAAAAGTTTAATGTCACCAACTTCATTGCATCTGACCATTTTAAGCACTGAGGGGGACCAGGAACAGCTATTTAACAGTCCCATCTCGATTTACTCTTAAGTATTCTTCTTATATACAAATTCTTTTATACCATGATAACTGGGTATAATATGGCAAAAGCAGTTTATGTAAAGTGGCCATCAAAGCTTTACAAAGGCATGCGGACAAGGAATCTTACGTAGCTCCCATTGATATTCATAAATTCGACCAGCTCCTCCTAATACCCATCAGATCAAAAGATTTTAATTATTGATATCGTGTCAGAAGCTTCACGTATATGATGGAGATTACAAATTAACTTTATGTAAGGTTATTAACATTTTATCAGTGCCTTTCACAGTCAGAGTTAATTTTTACAAGGTGGCTTATTACACAGAATATGTGCTTTGATTTCGTTGATCTTACCAACGCTGTGTATAGATTTGAGCCTGAACGTGTAATCCAAGGGCATAAACATACTGTACTGAACATCAGCGAAAAGGAATTACAGTCAGTCCCCAGGTAAAGAATGTCTGACTTATGGATAACTCGCACTTATGAACAGACTGCCATAAAGCTTATTATATAAAAAAAAATTTGTTAAATACACGCACTAATTTGTGCCGCTCATGAAAACATTGCATGGCTTCAGCTTGAGGTACAGTATCATATGTAGTTACTTTTATTATTACTGTATAACGATTATTATGTACTGTATTATCATTTTTCTGACTTACCCACAAATTCAACTTAAAGACAGACTTATTTAATTTATCAGACGTGTGTATGTGGGGGAGATTTTATGAGGTTAGCTGGTTAATCATCCATGACTAGGGGTCAGCTACTTCGGGAGTGTTCAAGGGACTATCATACCTGTAAACAGGAGGCATTGTAGAGTCTTCTGGTGCTCGTGGAACGTCTGTTGTTTCACAGCAGTAAAGTATAAGTAAAATATAGTGCAGTCTAAACTATCTCCTTGCACTGTTTTAGAGAAAATTTGCACACAGCACTTAGGCGTATTAAGATATCTTTCATGTAATCTGTCCAGAGCAGTAGTGCTTTACTACAGTATAAAAGCTTAACATAATCTTGAAAAAGGTCACACTATGCATACTTACAGCTGTAAAGGAGCCACACATATTGAGTGTTGCCCTGGACAACACATTCATTATACTGTTCCCTGAGGAGCTTTGGTGGTCAAAACTGACTTATGTGACTCTAGTGAATTACAACATATTGACGGAGATGGGACCAGATTCTGTAATGCATATTTGGCGACTGGGTGAATTTAATGTCCAATTTAATGTCTCTGTGTGTTGAGTAAAGCCACTACTAGGCTCACAATCACCCTTCATTCTGTAAATTTGGGAACATCTGCATCTTAATGTCCTTGCATCTGCTTGAAGCTTTTATCCCTTGGCTGTTTTTCGCTTAGCTGGCATTGTTCAGTCCTGCCTCTGTTTAAAGCCTTTTAGTGGCTGGTCCCAGTTTCATATACAATTATGTCCACTATAGTAAAATGGGCAATTTAGCACCACCATGCACAAATTTTCCAGTGCCAGGTTTCCAAATTCATTAATAGTACTCTAGCACTATTAACAGATTTAAAAAAAAATCTGTTGTGACAGACCCAGTCATTTACTGATTGTTGCACCTGTACTGAGTTAGTAATCAGGAAATTGAGTGAGGTCAGTGTGGGGTAGCTCTGAATCATATTTACACTGAGCAGTGAGCATTACGCAGTACTCAGTTGTAATCATTGCATTTTGAGCATAAGACTCAGTACTCGGTTTGATTTGGAATCTAGGGATTGGGTTTAGTTTACTTACATTCTATCTCTAGGTTCTGGTCAGCGTTGCTGGAATTGTGACCAGCTTAATTGTCGTGAGCCCAGGAATCTTGTTTGGCTGACGTCTTGCTTCAGGTATCCTGGTGTTTATTGGTTATCCCAAGTCCCACTGATCCCAAGTACCATCGGGTGGAAAATCTGCAAATTGTGCAAGTACAGCCCATTTCGGAGTGCTCTGACTTGGGCGTTTCTTGTGCAAACCAACAAACGTGCTTTAACTGAGTTCTATGAATCCTTCTCCTGACATTAAGAAGAAAACATTGAAATTAATAAATATGTTTAAACGGATATCAAATATTTCAATGAACTAACTAATGCAGTGATTCCCAATCTGGTCCACAGGGACTCCCAAGCAGTCCATGTCTTTTCTCCCTCCCAGCTCCCTACTAAATGTGGGCTGTCTGCCAGGAACCTAGGAGGGAGCAGAAACATGGGCTGTCTGCCAGGAACCTAGGAGGGAGCAGAAACATGGACTGTCTGGGGATCCCTGAGGACTGGCTTGGTATATATACACTGAAACAATGAACTAAATCTGAGCACTATTTTTTTATCGGAACCTAGCTACATTCACCCTGTGTCCCCTTATTGTTTGGTACTGTATGGTAGTTGGCTTTGCACTATAGGTCTGATACAAAAAAACACACACAGTTTAACAGAGAGCAATTCAGCTTAAGCTTGGAAAATAACTCAAAACATTTTCAATGAACATTAATGAGATAAGCAGTTGGTTTTCAAAACACAAATCATCCGAGGGTAACCATTTCTAACAAAAGCAGGCTATGTATAAACATTGAAATTCTGCTGCCAAAAAAAGGATGCAGCAAAACAATGAAATGTCTGCAAATCTGAAGGTTCTGCAAGGATAAACATGTAGTAATTTAATCGATAATGGTACTGTCACTGGGTACGTAAGTGGTTTAATATTCTGACAAGCCGCCATTAATGAATCAACCCGAGGGCACACTTATGCTGAAGTGAGCAAAACAAGAAAATGGTTTCTTTAAAGACAGAGAAATGCTACAAATGGGAGACCCATAATACTCTGCAAAAGCTTTTAAACACTTAAATGATAACCTACAAAGATAGATGCTATCGCGTCTGTTGCGAGCACCTGGAAACTGTTACGGATGCGCTTAAAGTTGAGGGTGCGTATTGTTTGAAAATTACATTTCGTAGGTCTTGCAGCGGCTTTTGCTATTATGGATAGAATGAATAGTAATGTAGGCTCTGGTTCTAAGAAGTAATCAGTTTTTTCCTCATCATATTTTCCTAATACTTAAGTTCAGAAAAATGACTGAAGCAATTTTATATCGGCACTCGTTGCTCCAGCACCCATTTGCATTCATATCACTCCATGGCAGTTGTTTCCCATAAGGTTTGGAAGCATCGCTTGCCATTTCCACATTTTCATTTAAACAAACTTAATGATTATAATATCCAGCAACAATTACACATGTCAAGCACATGATTATTTATTTTTATGTATACTAATGTAACCGTGTTGCTTTGAGAATTGCATTTAATGAATAAGAATTTTATTTCAATTTAGGACTCACCCTTGGCAACTGCTAGTTGTGTGACATTGCATGGAGGACGCCAACTGAACACAACGTGCCAGTGAGCAACACAGGCCTGTATGCAACAAATGTTTTTAGAGCCATTGGCCATTCAACCAGTTCCGTCAGAAATACATTCAGTGCTAGAATAGTTCTTTTTAGCCATTTTCTGACATTTTCTAAAACCATAAATTGATTTTCAAAGGAAATGCAAGCTATCTTTTTTATTAAACTGTCCTTTGATTAATACAGAGAAAATACAGCGAGACGTAAATCAGAACGAGTAAATCTATCTGCTGTGTGCTTGTTTATGTATACCAACCATGCCGCTAAACGAAAAAAAAAAAATACTATGGTATTTACTGCACAATATATTAAGTGCAGAGTAGTAATTCTGCATAATGAACACCCCTCTAGGAATGAGATTACACACTTCCCTGACAATTAAATTACAACAAGACATTTTGAGATATGGTGATATGATCAATTTCACATAACACTGCTTTGACAAGGACAAATAAAGTCATCATGAAAATTACACACATACATGAGGTACAGACAGCTAGATTAAATTTGCCAACAAATTCGAACATATAAATTAGGTTGTTAATTAACATTTTTATAAGACAAAGGGACTCTTGAAAACAAGGGCGATGGAGATCATGTAGAAAAGCGCAGCTATGGTGCCATGCAGCAATACTGCAGATATAAGAATTGCAACGCAAAAAATAAACCAGAATTTCTTCTGTTCACCAAAATATTACTGATATATTGTAGCTAGATGAACACCACTTTGGTTCTCCTCAGGGGCAACTCAGCCATTCCATATATTCATTAAATTTCACCACCAGCTCTTAATTAAGAAGTCAAATAACTCAATGATGTATTGATTAGCCAAAGTGGGGTAGTGGTCAAGTCAAAAATACACTGTTTTGCAAGGTTGCTGCAAATACTGGGCTGGTTTTAGGAGAGCTTTTGAAACAGTTACACGGACACATTTCACCAGACATAATGTCATAGTTTCAAACCAACATGAAGATCATTTAAACATCATTTTCTTTGATGATTTTAACACAGTGTTGTATGACTACACCAGCAAACAGCTCTCAATCCTTCTTAATCTTAATCCTTTCTACTGGTCCAGACAAGTACAACCACACACAGTGGCAATCACTGCCAGCATTAGATCAACAACAAACATAACAGGTCAGGTTTAGAAAAGTGCCAGATTATAGTTATAGTGATCAACCGCTTACATGGATCAGGTCTAGAAAAGTGCTACATAAAATGGAACCTGCTTATAGTGATCACGGTTATAGTTATAGTGATCAACCGTTTACATGGATCAAACAGTTGGGACAGAATCATTCCTGTACTAATACTGTTTAAAGAATTCCCTTACAGTAATCAAATAGTCTGCTTACCGTGTTTATTTTCGGGTTTCCACAACATGTGGAAAAATTGCACTACGGTATTATTTTTTTTTTACTTTACTTTGATAGCCCTACTTTGCCGTGCAGTAACCTGTCAGCTACCTGCTGCGTACACAGAAAATGACAGGAAAAAGAGAGTAATTTTCTCTTAATGAAAAATGTACACTCATTAAAGTTTATGATAAACTGCCAAAAACAAGCCAACGAGATGCAGCAGCGAAGCCACAATAATAATAATAAATAAGCTATATTTTATTTTTAGTACTGTATTATAGTGTATTTGAGTTATACAGTTCAATGATTTAATTTGCACAGTACTGTAATTTGAAAAGCGCTTTAAACAGCTATACTGTATTTCAAGACTCAATAAAAGACTCAATACTCAATAAAATTCAGTAAATAGTGATGGTGTCCGTTCTATTACCTTATTCATGTAATAAATATACAAATATCAATTGGTTGTAAATCTGCCTGTGACATAGAAAATCGGTTATAATGATCAATCACCCAGACAGACGTGATTACAACAAGCGGTTTCCACTGTATTTGTGACTCTGAGTGGTGCAGGCTTGGATGAACCCAAAGTGAGCACAAACCAAATCACCACCCAGCGGATGTCGACCTTGTTTTGAATTGCCTTCCACAAAGTTGTTCCTCGGATCAGTAGCAGCACTCATGTTTTGATGCATGACACATCTGACACTATCCATAACAATATCACTGTATTTATGGGAATGTCCAAAAATATTCTCAGAAAGCAAAATTTACTGACTAGGCAAACTGGTCCCATTAAGCCTGTAGTCATTTCAAACAAACCAGTCATATTAGATACTCAGTCTTCAGTCATCACCTGCTCTTTACCTTGGAACACCCTTACTTTTGAGAATCCAGTTCTCTCATACTATTGCTTAGCTAAAAATGAAGATCTTTGTATTCCTCAATATAACATAATTTGAAGACAAAACAGCCTGGATTTGGGTATTCAATGAAGCATTGAAATGCTTACATCGAGTATATCCTTTACTAACAAGAAATTATACATTCCACAAAAAAGTGAAACAAGAACTAATTTTAATAATTGCGTAGATTCAATGCTGTCCCATGTTATCAAACTATAATTGCACAAAATGCAATGAAATATGAGAAAAGGAGTGCAATAGCCTCGGCATAGGAAAATCACCATCACTTATTATCATCGGAATTATTATCATTGCGTTGTAATAGAGCTGACAGGAGGACAGGATTAAATTTGTTTACTCGATTATTAAGGAGCATCGAACAAAAATTTCCTTCTTGGTTACTCCGCAATGCAGCGGAAGGAAGATAGCGGATGACGGTCCAAATAAAAAGTGAAAGCATCAGTTGTGTGGAGACACTTCACATTTAAAGTGAATGAGAACGCAGTCGACTGGCAGTATTTCAAAGCAGAACTTAAATATCACCACAGCATGTCTGCAATGCAAATACATCTTAAAAGAAAACATTCAGGTATGACGGACTCACCCAATAATGCGACGTTAGCCATAGATATGAACCATTTAGCCTCTAGGAGTAACCTAGCCTGTCTTAGTGATCACTTTGACTTGATTTATTTTTTATTTACTTTCTACAATGTCAAAATAAATACCTGTTAAAATGAAGATTAGCCCTGTTACAGTACTCAGACATACCATCTTACATAATACGGTACATAATAACCATATAAAGTGTATTTTTAGCGCAAATATTTTGTTTTTGCGTAGGTATGGATGACGTTTCAAGGTTTTGCAGTATTTAGAAATTGAAAATTAACTATATAGCCGAACTGAACTTATCTACCAACAGAGTCTGTCGGAGTTGGTATCGCTGCCAACTGCAATGCATATATATTATATTATATTATATTATATAAGCGATTACTTAAATCGGTAGGTTACTCGATTATTGATATAATCAATAGTGACAGCCCTACTTTGCACCAATTGTTTGAATTTGAAACTGTGATATTTTACAGGGGTAATCTGAGGCCATGATGTTTACCCATGAGTGTTGGTGCTAAAATATAATCCTCAGGAGCTGAAACTCTTGCATCAACCATGGTAACCCTGGCGTGAATTCCACCAAACTGGGTTTTAGTCAGCGTTTTCTGAAAGCATACCCCGCACATCTCAACACTGCATACAGTTCTTTCAGTAAAACACAGTGTTCAGACCAAAAAATTACAGCTAGCTTCCATTAACTAAATTTAGTTAGCATTCTAATGATCTCTCAGTATAGTGGTATGAATAAAATTTAAGCTAAAGTGTACTGGAAAACGATGGAGCAGCAGTGAACACTGACAGGGTGAAGAGGTAAGGAGAGAGGAAGCACGACAGTCAGCAAAAGATGCCAGAACATCTGTAACCATATTCTTACAGAAATCACTGTTACTTCTCTGCGGTAGATGTGTCTGCTCCTTTAACTTCAGCTCAGGAGAACATCAGAACAGGGGAGCCTGTCTTGACTGTTTCTGGTTACATTCAACTATTTGAGAGACAAACAAAACTGAATTCCCTACAGGACACCGCTGGTGGTGTTTTCCAAGAACAGTTGGTGAGAAGCAATGTAATGTTCTCTCAACACTTCTATTACTGTAAAGTGTTATTCTATGCACTCAGTACACCATACATACTATATACTGTATAGAATACAACAGAAAAGCCATATAATTTGCTGTTGTGAACAAAGTTATCATACAGTTATTACATAACATCATACTCTTTCCGGTTAAGGGGAAATATAGTAACACTGCATAATTTGCTTCAAGGACTTAGTAGTTAGTAGTAGTTATAAGAACACAGCATGTAATCATTTATAGGTAATAGTTTATAGGTAATTTCCTTTATCTGTGGATTTATGTTTATTCTTTTGGTAGATTACTTTGATTACTTTGTCCAAGAAATGCATATAATACTAAGTCTGTTATTGCATGCATAGTAAATATGGTTTAAGATGTCCTTCTGAAATTCCAAAGACTACTATACTAGTAACCTCTTAATACAATCAAGAATCACAGTTATGATGAATATCTAACCAGAAAGTATGAACTTTAAATAAATATAACGAAATGCAGCATTCCAGCTAGGATATTTGGTGCCAAGGTCAGATTTATACTACAGGTTATACCTGTGCTGTAGCCCCAACTGTAGGGGGGCACCATTTTGTTCTGTTGTTATAGCAACATGTTATGCTGTAGGTAAGGGCCCCATCAATGACTGCAGCCCAGGGGCCCACACTCTCCTAAATTTAGCCCTGTCTGCCACCTTATACTTCCTGGCATAGTCTCCATAGACTGTCACTATTAGATAAAAACAAATCTGAATACACAGAAATAAAAGCAGGGGACACTGCAATGAAATCTGCCTCATGGTTGTATGTAAATAAAGACTACCAAAGCATGAACAAGTCTCTTACAACAGTGTTTCCCAACCCGGTCCGGGGGGACCCCCAGACGGTCCGGGTTTTTGCTCCTTCCCAGCTCCTGGCTGGTAACAAAAACGTGGACTGTCTGCAGGTCCCTGAGGACCGGATTCGGAAACATTGTCCTACAGAATACTTTGTGGATATTTTGTAGACCTTTGGTTTAAAAGCCCATTTCAAACTGTTGACAGAAACTAAAGCATGACTAGCAGAGATGAGTCAATATAAAATAATGTTACTGCTTTATAATTGGAAAACTAGCTTGATATTTTACCTACACTGGGTTTCTGTGTGAAAGCTATATTTTGAGTGTTGTTTTATTAGCTTTGACAATACATAACCCTTCATTATTTGCAAAGGTAGCGTGCGTCATTTGTAAGAAGTTTTGAAAATAATAATTCAACTGTTAAGTCACCGTTAAGCAGAGGTGGAGATTTCGGGTCCAGAGAGTACAAATCCAGACCAAGATTTTGTTTCAACCAACCAGTTGAGTAGAAAGACTCACAGTCACAGAGTACTCAACTGGTTGGTGGAAACAAAAT
>JAODLD010000038.1:7323325-7334981 GCA_026781065.1 Mormyrops boulengeri
GAATTTTCCTGGATTACCTAATAGATTCCTTATTGCGGTCTAAGGGTCTTTTAAACATCAATAATACATTTATAATAAAAACAAAGATAAATAATACAGAGGTCTGAACTTGTTCAGCCTAAAGCTGGGTGAATTAAATCGAGACACAATTTCCTCTTTTGAGAAATGGCACTATGCATACCATATGTTGCCTTCCAGTAAAGGCACACATTCCAGCGAAAAGCGAGGCTCTCCTTAGATTTTATTTAGATTGGGATAAAAAATCAATATAATATTTATGAAGCTGGAATTACATTCATTCTTTTGGCTCGGACATTAATGTCAGGCATATGGGTCTTTTGGCAACGAGAGGTGTTGGGGTTAAAGGAGCTCTGGATTAAAACATCTCATTGCTTCCAAGCCTGAAATGCCATTATTGACCTAAAACAAATTGAGGCATTGGGTAAGTGCTTAAATTAGCTACTAAATGGCAAAAAATATCCTAAATATCACATTTTCCATCCTTCAGTATTATTTTAAAGAATCTCCTAAACTGCCAGACATTACTACTATTAATTTCTGTTCTGTTGCATATAAACTACATGTAAAATGGTTCAAATCAGCACAAATTAAAGCACAAGAAATATACAGCATCACTGTAAGCCAATTAGCTCAATGCAACGGAATTATCTGAAAACGTATATAATAATAATAATAATAATAATACATTTTATTTCTAGCGCCTTTCAGGGTACCCAAGGACACTGTCCAATAAAACAAAGCATAAAATAAAAGTAGTTAAGCTATAAACAAAGTAGCATGTAGAGACAAGGACACCGTTAAAAGACCTTCCAGTGCCAGATTTGCGTCAACCATGACAAACATGGATTAAAAAAAAAATATATATATATATATATATAAAAAATATGGGGGTAATATTATATATATATTGTCACAATCTCCTTAGAAGGCGTCCAAACCACTCTGGCTCCTTGCAGAAACAGCTTAATAAAGCTCAGTCTTTCCCACTATACCCCAGGACGATGGAACAAGGCCAGAAAAATCTATCAAAATCACTTGGCATGTTTTGATACAGAGCAGCGTCTCACCTCTTCACATACTCTCGGAATCCAATCTGATTGTTATTCAGCTACAGAGCAAACTTACCGTGTCAGCTACCACAAAAGCATTACCTGTGTACGTTCCTTATGCACAGATTTGCGTTTGATGCATAGCCACGTATTGGCATAGATAAGATGCTGCCGGATGCATAAATTGTAAATTCGACGCTATTATACATATTGATAGCCAGTCAGCTACTGCAATGATAAACAGCCAAGATGCCGGACTCCATTCAAAATGCTGTCAGAAAAAACAACTAATCTTAGCACCGGCGCTGGTCATTGATTTGAGATCACATATGTTTCATATAAATATTTAACAGCCACAGTGAGAACATGTCAGATGATTGAGAACACCTCCCATGACCTGACACAATGCATGGTCTTTCCCTCTTCTCGGTTTTCTGTACCAGCTTATCAGAGTCTATTTAATCCCCCTAATCCTTGCCTTAGCAAACTGCACCGTCACACAGGGCAGCATGGTGTTCCTCCAGAGGGCAACTCAGACAGCCTGCTACTTGGAACAGAAAAGTCCTCTCCCCTTTCAGGCTAATGTGCCTTTCCTATAACCACAAAACAACACAGTCAGGTAAACTTATCCACCTCAAATAACCTCCTCATGCCCCTGGGTCCCTGTCTTCACTGATTGTTCAGTGCAATGGTGCCATTTGGCACTTCTGGATGTTCTCTTGTATTTTGCACTTAGTCCCCCATAAACTCTTAGTGTTATTAATTTGAAAAGCTTTTCTGATAAGGGTTCTACTGTGCTTCATATAGCTTTTTTCCCGTAACTTGGACTTGTTGCTTGTCACTCGTTAGAAACTTACCATAGTTACCCTCAGTTGTACCGAGGTTGGGTCCTCGACAGCTGAATGCTTGGGATCTATTTCTTATAATTTTTTAAATATATATTCCCTCCACCACTCCCCCTCTGCGGGGGACTACTTTATTTTTAATTTCTATTGCAAAAAAAAACACAAAACAAACAAAGGAAAACTAAACAAAAATAAGAGAGGCCCCACCAGAGGGCGCCGGACAGGAAGCCACTGACCCAGCCCGCAACCCCCAGCCCCGGCTCAAGCCGGGTCCAGAACCAAGGAGGCCCGGAAGCCAGACACTTACACACACTCCTGGCGGGAGGCCCACCATGCACTGGAGAGGCCCGCCCCCCCCGGCATGCGGCCACCGTGGAGCAGAGCGGGGCCGCGGAAAGGGCTCACCCCACCTGCCAGGAAGCCGACCCCAGGGCCACAGAAGAAGGTAGCTCCCCCCACCCAACACAAAACCAAACGGCCAAAGCCAACGTCGCTGCACGGAGCATCCCAGAGTACCTGGAAGACCCGCCAGGACCCTGACCCACAGCAGCACGACCCAGGCACCCACCCAGCCCACCACAACACTGTGCGGGCCCAGAGAGGGGATCAAAGGGGCCCCCCTCAGGCACCCATTGCCCCCCCGCTCAGTGTGTATGTGTAAGGTGTGTACATGTGGGTGTGTGAGAATGAGTGTGTGAACTGAAGTGTGTAATTAAAAACACACTTGCACAACTGTGGGGGAGTGGTCTGGGCACGAGCTCCCCACCACTGGCAGACGGTGGAATCCTGCGTGCCCCACCCTATTCCCAAAAAAAAGATGGTCTGTATGGATAACTAAGGTGCATTAAAATTGGGTGAGCAGGCAAGGCATGAACACCCTACCGCTGGCAGACGGTTTGCTGGGGATGCATGATCTGCCTCAACCATGTACTGCTTCGGACAAAAGCATCCATCAAGCAAAAAACAGAGAAATACCATTATGATTATCTTACAACAGGCAGTAAAGCACTGCTGAGTAGAAACACTTTTTAGATCTAGTAAGCAAACATGCCGGCAGAGATAAGAAACAGTATAAAAGGAGATCTGTTTTTTAAAAGAATGAAAAAAGAAGCTTTATTAACACCCTCCAGCTTCCATTAAAGTAGGAAGTTTACAACGATCTACTTTCCAGAATAGCACTCTGTCCAGTGATGTAAGTTCCTTATCCAGCCGCTGCAAGGACTGAAGATGAGACTGAGATTTTTACAGAAGGTATTATAATAATGTGTTTACAGTGCATTTCACTGCTAGCCCCGCTTCCTCACTGTCTCCGCAGCACAGCTCCAGGGACGGAGGATTATGTACTGTACTGTACAGCTCTCCACTCTCACTTTCCTGTGGCAATGCCACCCCAAGCCTTCCCCAGACACTTCAGACTTGGATAGGACAAGTGCCAAGAAGCCCATCAACAGTCTATTTGTAAAGCATGTCCAAAATCCTGGGTGCCTACAGTGTTCCTGAAACGTCACTCAGCTCTAGGCTATGTTGGATATGTGACATAAGTTCTCACGTACATGGTACGTAAAGCACGATAGTCCACATTTAGGGAACTTGCTGGATTCACAAAACTATTTACTATTTAATGTATACTACTAGCTAAACCCAGCATTTAAATGCGGTCCACACTTCTGCGATATAGCGCAAATTTCCAAAATAGTATGCTAGCATGATTGTTCCACAAAAACTCAACCCAGTCCAAGTTATTGACAAAAAACTTTCAAACAGCTATCTCAATCTATATAGATCTGAAGTCTAATATATAACAAATGTCAGATCTCTGAATGACTGTTTACATCACTATTTGTTAGAAATGTAATGTATTTAATGTCATGCTGTCACCTTGTGTGCTTCCTCACCTTAAATAAAAACTGCGATGTACCATATTCCAAAGGTCACTTCTCTGCCAATCCTACTTATAAACAATTCCAAAGAAAATGAAATGTGTGTTTTTCCAAAGACTGATCAATGAGACAAAAATATATTTGAGTCTGACAGACTGAATAATCGTCAAAGTAAGGAGATTAAATCTACGGCACTTGCTCATATATACGCACCATATGCATACACACACACACACACACACACACAAAGAAACAAGCATTTATTCAATGTGGAAATATAAGAAACATTTGAATCTGACAAACTGAACTATGCTCATAGTAAATAGGCAGGGCTATACATTTTTACGGCTAATGGATACTTCATTTCCTGTATAAAGGTTAAAATTAATGAATTTCTTGTGATACCAGCGCAAATAGGACATAGTGCATTTGCGCTGTTATGCCAAGAAATTGCTTTGTGCGTCGCTTTATACGCCACATCTGTTGTTGCGTAAAGCATTGAGCAGCGGAGTTGGACCAATTCCTGATAGTGTGTGTATATAAAAATCATACACTGTGTATATGATTTTATTTATATATATATATATACACACACACACACACACACACACACAGTTGTGTTCAAAATAATAGTCTAATAAGTTAACTCCTTATTATGACAAACATAAAATATTTATATATACAGGCACACACATACATATAGAAGCACATACACACACACTGGGTATATAATAAAATATATATTATCAGGACTTGGTCTGTATTCAAACTGGTCTTGGTTTGAACGGTTGCACTCAAACTGTCAAGGAACATCCTACAGCACGATTAATCTGCATTCATTTTTTTGGTATTTAATTTTTTCAAAATTAATTATGAAACATGTTATTTTGACAACAGTAATAAAGATATGTGTGTGTATATATTATATATATATTACACACAAATATACATTTTATTCATATTATTAATATAAAAATTTGACATTTGAACTAGACATATATATTATATATACACACTTATATATAGTATACAGTAGCCCCCCATTTCCGCAGGTGATATATTCCAAGACCTACCACAGATAATAGCGAACCATCTACAGACCCCATATATAACGTGAATTGATAAATTACCTCAAGTAAGACATTACCAACAATAAATACAGTAATAAAGTATATTTGACATTATTATACAGCACTGTACTCTTAAATTTTCACCATCTTATACTTTCACATTGTTCTACTTAGATGGATTAACTTCTGTTCAAAAATAATATATAGGTAATTATAAATAAGGAGAATCATGCATAACATAGCTAGACAACCATTAGCAATTACCGGGGAAGTAGTGATGAGCGGGTCGACCTGACCTACACTTAACACTCGCTAATCAAGCCTGACATCTCCAAGATTTTCACCATTTTATATTCTCGAATTGTTCTACTTCGATGGATTAATTTCTGCTCTCCCAAATGTGACATCACGTACCTCTAAGTGAAGAGAGAGGTTGCCATAATTCCTTCCATAAAACTAAATCTTTTTTAGACCGGTAAGACAAAAGACTAGTAAGATTTGAAAAACAAAAAATTTCCTCACCTATATTTAAATACTACAATGACATGTGGAAAGACTGTGCCCCACAAACAAAATAACAAAGGAAATTCAAGGAAAATTCAGTACTACTGTTGCAAAGAATGTTACACCCCAAGACAACAGACCAACAGCTCTACAAACAATTTGTAGGTAAGCCTATACTTCAAGAAGCAGTTCCTCTGAGATGGTACAGAGCTATATAATTGGGCTACACTCCTTGAGAGACAGATTCAGAATGCTTTCCGGTTCTGATTATGCCACAGAGAGCTCAAAAAGCCAGTTAAATGGATTCAGTCAAGACAATTAGTAGAATCAGGTGGTTTAGTACCATGCTGAGAGAAAATTAACTTCAATTATGACTTTGACTAACCTTTACCTCACAAATAAATAGGAAAGTATGTCTGGAATGTTTCGATTAATTTGGAATGCTTTTATTAGGGCGATAGAGCATTAGTGAAAATACTTTTAACAGGCTTTAACATCATTTTCAAAATGGCAAAATGGAAAGCTTTTAAAATGGAAAATCAATTCAGGCAAATCTTTTTGGCAACTTTGTGCTGGCTAGTGAATGGCACTTGCGTCCAAATGGAGTAAACTCGAAAAGATATTTAATGGTTTAAATGTCAAAACAGATTACATTCTATTGCTAATCACCTTTGTAGTGTTTGGAAGGAATATACTTCTCTTAAACACTTAATAAGATACGAAATGCCAGTTTGAATGTCAGTTCTTATAGCTCCTCTGTGTTGTGCTTATCTTTAATATTCTGACAATCTGAAAATCAGGGCTATTATAAAAGTCCACCTTTTAAAATGTGGACTTCCAAACAGGCACAGTCTGGAGTCTTTACCCAAAAGAACTACCTATGTGGAGGGCAGAAAAAATATTTTCTAGCACTCACATCTAAATGAGAGACTTTGTGTTTCTTTATGAACCAAAAAGCACAATTAAATAAATACTAAACCAAAATAATAAAAGCTTTGCTTCAAACAACGTGGATTACATTAATTTTACATATAAATTAATGTAGCAGGAGCAAATATATACCAAGGGCTGTATTGTCAAATAGGAGATCAGCAGCATTCTTCCAGCTGAGAAAACTGTGTTACAATGCCCTTGATAGAGTGCAGAAACACACTCGTCAGCTCTGTTCCTCCTGTAACAATGCAAAAGGACTGGCAACCCTCACGTATTTGTGTGTGCGATTGTATGATAAATTCATCCTGACAGTCTCACACTTCTCATAGTTCCGACAGGTCTCATGGAATATAAACAAAGGCACATCTGCAACTATTATCCTCAGCACACTTACGCATCAAGGGACCAAGGAAATGCAACAGCTTGTGTATTTCTCAGGATGCATTCTAGTAAAATGCCAGGAAAATGAGCTGAAGTTTTGGGGTGGAGATATATTACAAGGGGCACTATATAAAACCGAAGGAAATTTTACTGATAAAATAAAAGTTGTGTGACAAATTGACTTGTGGCTAACAATAAACAGTAATAACTTATTACATATTATTTTCTTACAACTAAAAAAGACTTTTTAATTGTTTGGTGTGCTCTGTTGACAATCAATATTTACGTGGAAAAGTATCGTTTGAAAAATCACAAATGTTTCTAAGATTCAGTTAATCGCTTTTTGACCACATTATGGTGAGGCATTGGTCCTGACAATGCTCTAATACAGAAATAAAACTTTATGTAGGTAAAACTCAAAAAGCCTTCACTTGTCACACTGACTATCTCAAACGATTATAAAGCAACACTTTGAAAACCGCTCTAAAAAAAAAAAACGGGTAAAACACTTACCTTGGCTTGGACAAATGCTTTTCACGGCTTGGCACTCCAAAGGTTTTGAAATGAAATTTGTATTTCCCCCCACAGTGTTGGCCCTTCAGTTCTTTTGAAGACCCATGTCAGTTCTGGCTGAAGCTGAGCTATGCAGTACCACCCTCTGAGGTGGAGCTGCTGGTGCAGCGCTGGGTTTCCAGGAACTTCTGCAAGCCTCAATGTGAGCCATGATCTTTCCAGGTTTGGAGATTCTCTCTGGATGTTGTTTTAGGGAACAAGAGCCGTACAGTATACTTAGTTTGCTGATGGAGTTTGTTTGTGAGCAATTTTGTCTGCAGGAAGCACCAAGTGAATGCAGTGCTCGCCAACGGGCGCCTCCCCCAGGCCTGGCTCTAGAGTGGGACCCCGGTGATCCTAGTCCGAGCCGAGGGAAACAAGACCTTGCAATGTTCACTTTTCATCAGGGGTTTTTTCGGCCCTCACCTGGGACCTTTGCCCCTGGCAACATAGCCCCCAGGGTCACTGAGGTACGCAAACCCCTCCACCATGATAAGGTGGCAATCCAAGGAGAGGATTTCGTACACAAAATGACTTTCTGTCACTCACGAAAAGCATTTTGTACACAACATTAATTTATTTGGTTTGGGAGATCCGTAGAGAGGGTCCTCGCTGTAGCCCGCAGGAAGGGGCGGAGCAAGACGTGAACGGAGTGAGATGTCACGCAATTACCATATAAAGGATAGAAGATGTAAAGATTGCGAATGACACGGCACACATTCGTTGTTTAGACTGTCGTGTCAGGGTAATTAAGAGCTGAAGGATCTTAGTGTTTACTAGTCTATGTAACAGAATGTCTACAAACACTGAGCATGCCTTTATGGGTTTTTAAGCAGAATTGGTATAGAAACACATTAACGTTAGGTTACACGATTCAATCACAGGACATTAGGAAAATATACACATTAATGTTACTACTTAAATTAACCATAACCCTAATCCTAATCCTAACCCCTAATTCTCCTGCGGTACCATTAACGTCATTGCACCCACATATGGTAACTGAGTGACGTCTCGCCCCGCCCCATCCCACAGGCTGCAGCAAGGTGTACCTGGGATCCGTCTCTTGACTGCGGGGGTCTTATAAACATCAGGTATTTCACGGCTTACAAGTGTTTGTTTGCCATGCTTTGCTATTGGTATGGAGCCCATCAGGGTTCAGGTGAGATATAAATTCGTAATTTGGTATCTGTACCCACCCCGTTAACCTTAGCTTCCCGGGGCTTCTTGTTAGACAAACTCTGTGTCTCTGTATACTCCCATTTACTGCGTGACTGATTGTCCAGTTATAAGGCATCAAAAAGGGTGAAGATGATTTTAGCTTCCAATTACTCAGTCTGGCAGGTGACCAGATTTTAAAAACTAAACGTCACGACACCACGTGCCATGTACGTTTCATGCCTACGTGTATGTAATCCGCATCACAATCCCCATAATCCTCGTTTCTATAGTGGGAATTTGTGTAATGTGTCAGCTACAGCCTTTACTAACACACTAACACACAAGTATTCAGTCTTACAGCACTTGCCGGTAGAAAGGGTTATACCGAAAAGCTCAGTGACTTTCAATGTGGGACTGTAATAAGATGGCCCTTTTCTAGCAGGTCTGTTCATCAAATTTCTGCCCTACTAGAGCTGCCCAAGAGCAGTGGAGCAGTAGAAACATGTGCTTTGGAGTGTTGAATTTGTCTGGGGGACGAATCAGGTTTTGGCGGTTGCCAGGAGAGTCGTATCTTCCTGAATGCATTCTAGTAAAATGGCTGAGTACCAGCCCAAGTGCCGACTGTAAGGTTCTCACATTATTTGTGAGGGTATCTTTGTATAGTCCAAAACATATGGTCTCATAGTGTGCATCCTGGGTCATACTGGCATCCAATCCCAGGTAACTCCTGCCGTACGTCCTTGTATAGATTCCAGGTTCATGGTAACCCTGAGCAGCGGAAGTGGTTATTGGATATGGGTTGATTGGATATACTCTACATATATTTGGACTTAGCACTTGGATTATAAAGATTTCTAATATTTGATTAAAAATAATACACACAATATTGTAATATTGTTCAGCATTAGAAGCGCTATGGAATGCTGCAAAATGTACTGAGAGGGGACCCCTGTTAACTATGTCTACCCTTCTTAGTAACAGTCATAACTTTAGAACACAACAATTCATATAAATGCCAAATGGTACACAACGAATACATGTACTGTTACAGCCCTAGTGGTAACATACGCGATTGCTAGAGATGGCACTGATCTGATACCCACTACTGGTATCAGACTGGTATCAGCAAAAAATGCTGGATCGGGGGGGTGAGGGAGTAAGATGCGGATCTGATTTTAATCAAAGATGGGTCTAGCCTGAAAAAATTGTGAAATTGCCTGTAGCCTTAGTGCCATTTCTTAAAAATAAATGAGCTTTGCCTGATGGCTAGTTGATTAGCAACGCATGTGTGTTGGAGCTGTCATGTCGGCTATGTGGAAATTGTAACCCTCTCACGTGTCAGCTGTCTTCGTGCCTGCGGAATCTCACATTTCTCTGAGTAATTTTTAACCTTTTCAGTGCCCTTCGTTTTGCATCTTTAATAATGAGTCCAAAATGTCCTGCTCCTAGTGCATACAGTAGTATATTTATACATTCAGGGACATCATTTGGATAGTTTGTATATTATATAAAAAAGTCTTGATAGCAAATGACAAAGTAATTTGACTTGTGACGTGTACAAAACTGTTTGTGTAGAAATTGGTAATAAATAGACTTTGTTATTGTTCAGGCTAGCAGACTGTTATGGGTTGAGGTTAATGGTGCCTGTTACTTGTGAATTTTCCCATTGGCAGGGATCTTCTGCCTCTAATCCTCGTGAATGTGAAGGGGGTAATTAGTCTACTTTATGCTGAAAGAAGAAAAAAGCAAAATTGCAATGTGTGTAAGGCTAGTGCTGATTTTTCAGTTTGAACACAGTAAAATTTATACAAACTACCTGTATTCAGACTAGTATTCTTTCTAAAGTATGGTTAAATACTATTTTAAAAGTTTTATCTGAGCTCCATTGTATATTTTGTACTGGAGACTTTTATGTACTGTTTGACTTGAAATGGTTAGGCAGTCAGTCGGTGCGAGGTATTATTTGCTATGCATGTACTGAGCGCTTTATGTCTTTGTTTCTCCCACAGTTACGGTCGGTCTTCCTTGCCCTCCTGCCTGCCCTCCTTCCCTTCTACCCTTCCCGTGAAGTCCCTCGTGTGTTCTGCGGTGTTGTTCGTCAGTGTCTTAGGATGGATCTCCCGGCTTATCAAACCCTGGCTTTCGGATTCATGACCTAACTCTCGGATTACGGCTTGGCATTTGGCGCAAGGATTGGACGGCTCTTTGTATGGACCTGGTTCCAGCTTTTGACTTCCCCTGTTGTCTTACGGAATAAAACCTGGTTGCCCCGACTCCTCTGTCCATGTATTGTGTAGCCGACAGAATACCTCGGCGCTTACATGGATCCTCAAGACGTCCAGGATCAACTCCAGCAGACACAGGAGCAGATTGCCCGCTTGACAGATGCGGTCGATAGATCTGTGGAGTGCATA
Organism: Mormyrops boulengeri; assembly: GCA_026781065.1. Classification (NCBI taxonomy): domain Eukaryota; kingdom Metazoa; phylum Chordata; class Actinopteri; order Osteoglossiformes; family Mormyridae; genus Mormyrops; species Mormyrops boulengeri. The sequence goes on from JAODLD010000038.1 coordinate 7,334,136, forward strand.
TAACCTGATCAGGACAAAAGGAGGGGGACGAGTGGAAGACTGCATTCATCACCACTATGGGACAGTATGAATATCTTGTGATGCCATACGGGCTTGCTAACAGTCCCTCCGTGTTCCAATCTTTTATCAATGAGGTGTTACATGACATGCTATTTTATTTTGTGATTGCATATATGGATGACATTCTAATTTACTCAGAAACGGAGGAGAAGCACATCCAGCATGTAAAAGAGGTACTGCAGACGCTGAGAGAGAATCAACTATATGTGAACGGAGAAAAGTGTGAGTCCCACTGCACCACTATTAAGTTTCTAGTTTATGTCGTTTCATCAGGAGGAGTGGATATAGACCAAGAGAAAGTCGCTACTGTCCGAGAGTGGCCCCGACCGAAGACCATTAAAAAACTGCAACAATTCCTTGGCTTCGCAAATTTCTATCGGAGGTTTATCAAGGGGTTTAGTGCAGTTGCCGTGCCCCTTACTGACCTTGTGCGGAAAGGAAAAGTTCACACTTCAATGGTCACAGGGGGCAGTCCTCACGTTTGAAAACCTTAAGCAGCGATTTCTTTTGGCCCCCATTCTGAAACAGCCAAACCCTCAACTTCTCTTCCAGGTGGAAGTAGATGCCTCCAAACTGGGGATGGGAGCAGTCCTGAAAAAAGTATCAATTATTTCTTAAAATACTAGCCACTATGCTACCAGGCCACCTGCTGCCCCACTGGGGTGGGGGTGGGTGCGCTGGTGCCAGGTTGGGGGTGTGGGGCTTGAACCCAGGTCCCTAGTGTTATGAGCCAGCAGTGCTAACCACTACACTACCAGGCCACCCACCACCCTTACTGCAGTAATT